>JAQZBX010051518.1:0-19360 GCA_029593785.1 Cabassous unicinctus | reverse complement strand
GATGTAGGAGAGAGGTGTTCTGCCATCTGCGCCACCTCGGCTCCTGGTTTTCGGAGCTTTCGGAGCATCTCGTCTTGTCTCTCTCCTTTTACGTCATCATCTTGCTGCATGGCTCCTGGGGCCTGGCGGCTCACCGGCACACAGAGCCTGGCAGCCCATGCGCCTTCTATATATATTTTTTTATTTTACCGGGAGGTCCCGGGGATGGAACCCAGGTCCCTCCATATGGCAGACGGACGCCCAACCGTCTGAGCCCCATCCACCCCCTACAATATTGTTGCTAACTATAATCCATAAATTACAATGGTTATATTTCTCCTGTGGACCACCACATTCCTAACACTCTGTACGTAACTCTTTTTCACAGCTCTATTGACAGCATGTGACCGGCACTCCATGGACAACAGTGACAGGGTTCCTTTCAAAATCAAATCACTAAGTAATACGTAATGAGTCAAGGAGAAAATGCCAGGCCGCTAAGCGCGCGGGTGAGACGAGGGCTCGGCAGACAGAGGGGCTGGAGGCGGGGTGCAAAGGACAGAGGCGGGGTGCGTCCGGTCAGCTCTGGGGCGCGAGGTGGAGGCGGAAGTTTTGAGGTGTGCTTTGACCTTGCACCTGAGGCTACCACTGGGACCTGTCGTCTCTTTTTTTAGGAGGCACCGGGGATTGAAGCCAGGACCTTGTACACGGGAAGCAGGTGCTCAACCACTGAGCTGCATCCGCTCCCCTGACCTGTCCTCTTGACTCCTTGTCGATGAACATTCTCACCCATCAGGGCTTGAACTGTGTCTTCCAAGAAGACCTGTTGAAGCCCTAATCCAGCACCTGGGAATGGGCCCTTCTGTGGAAACAGGGTTTTTGCAGATGGAATTAGTTAAGTTAAAATATGTAAGGGGAGAACAGATGTAGCTCAAGTGGTTGAGCGCCTGCTTCCCATGAACGAGATCCTGGGTTCGATCCCCGGTACCTCCTTAAAAAAACAAAAACAAAACCAACTCTCATTGGGGAGCGGATGTAGCTTAGTGGTTGTGTACCTGCTTCCTGTGTATGAGGTCCTGGGTTCAATTCCCGGTACCTCCTAAAAAACAAAAATACAGTATGTAAGGTCATGCTGCTGGAGTAGGGTGGCCCCATCATCCAATACAACAGCTGTCCTTCTAATAGGGGGAGAAGACAGACAGACACCCAGGGGAGAAGACTGGAGCGATGTGTCTACGAGCCAAGCAGCGCCAGGGACGGCCGGCCAACAGCAGAAGCTGGGAAGCGGCCAGGAAGGGTTCTCCCCTACAGGTTTCAGGGGGAGCCGACACCCTGATTTCAGGCTGCTGGCCGCCAGGACTGTGAGATCCTACATGTCTGTGGCTTCAGGCATTTGGTTGCAGCAGCCCCGGGAAGCTCGGACCCGCCTCTGCCTATTTGGCCCTGAAGTCTGAGGCCCTCGATGGACAGATGAGGCCGAGGGGGCAGCGGCAGGGTTCCACCCATCCAACTTGACAGCTGCACGTGGCGGTGTCTGCTTCCTGCCACGGCAGACCCGCTGGGTGCTGGCCAGGAACAAGGGCAGGCCCTGGCTTGACAGTGGTAAAGGCTCTCCACATCCACACCCTTTGCAGTGTGAGTCTGTGGCTCCTCCCGTCAAGAGGCAGAGTCTATTGCTCTCTCCTTGTATCATGACTCATTTTGAGCAATGGATGAGCTAGAAGTGACGTTGACCCGGTGCTGGGTCAGGCCTCGGCCTCAAGAGGCCTTGGTGCTTCTGCGCACCGTCTTTTGGAACCCTGACACTGCCATGGGAGCAAGCCCAGGCTAGCCTGCTGGAGGATGAGGGTCAGGCCTCATCCTGCTGGATGTGAAAGAAGTTAGACACAAAAAGCCAGCCCCCGCCAGCCAACCCCAAATACATGAGAGCCCAGCCCAGATCAGCAAAGCTCAGCCCAGCCCAGCAGAGGCATCCAGATAATCTGCAGACTTGTGAGCAATAAGAAATGGATATTGTTACGCAGCAGTGGCTGACTGATACAGTGGCTTTTTACTTTCTGGAACTATAGCACTGCAGAACTGGGCAAATCAGGGGGTGTGGAATTCTTGAGACTGATGCAAGGTGGCACAAAGGCAGGGGTTCTCAGGTGATGCTGGAGACTTACCTGATGATGAGGATGCCCTGTGACAGCTTCCGAGCCCGCTCCCGAAGGGGGTGGCTGTTGTGGTATCGGTTGAGGGAGCCATGCTGTGTGTAAAGGATGAGGGAGCAGGTCAGCACTGCTGAGCTGGTGGGGGAGTTTGTGCTCTCTTCAATCCCCACTGTTTTGGCCAAGTAGCTACAGGTTGAGATAAGCCTAATTTTATGCCCTGTGGGGATCTGAACACCAATATGGAAGGTCCAGAGGACTCAAGTGAAGCACATGAGCTGGGGATCAGGAATATCTCAACTGCGAATTTCCATCTCCCACTTATGAGTTGAAAGAGCTGTGTGACTGTGGGCAAGTGACCTTGCCTTTCACCTTCCTGAGCCTCAGTTTCCCCTAGCTGTCACCAGGGATAATGATTGTAATTACTTGTGGATTTGCCAGCGGGTTTAGGTGATGTGATAATACTAGAAAATGTTTACTGGGTTTGTTATATAAGTGGTCACATTTTAATCCCCCGAAGATTCTGTGAGAGCAGGCCTTTTTATTTCCCCCTTTTGACACATGGGGAAACGGAGTCACGCACCCGAGACCACACAGTAGGACACACCGATTCACTCAGCAGGCACTCACTGAGCACCACTGTGTGAAGCGATAGCTGTAAACACAACAGACAGCCATCCCTGCCCCTGTGGGGGAGATCAACAACCCACAAATGAATGAAAACTACATCAGCTAGTTCTAAGGGCTGTGAAGAGAAATACAGAACTAGGTGACCCATCAGCAGATGAATGGATAAAAAAAAACATGGTCCATCCATGTGATGGAATATTATTCAGCCCTGAAAACGAATAAAGTTCTGATCCATGCTACAGTGTGGATGAACCTGGAAAAAATGCTAAGTGAAAGAAGATAGACACAAAAAGACACATGTTGTACAATTCCACTTATATGAAATAACTAAAATAAGCAAATTCAGGGAGATAGAAAGTCTGTCTTTCTGGTTGGGAGGGAGAATGGAGTTACTGCTTAATGGGCACAGAGTTTCTGTTTGGGGTGATGGGCAGGTTTTGGTCATGGATGGTGGTGGCAGCACAATACGTAAATGTATTGCTGCTGAACTGCACTCAAAAATGGTGAAAATGGGATATTTTTATGTTCCATATTTGTTACCACAAGTTAGAAAAATAGTAATAAAGGGCTAAGTGGTGTGATGGAGGACAAGCTGGTGGTCAGGGAGGACCTCTGTGAGGAGATGACATTGGAGGACAGACCTAAAGAAAATGAGGGAGTGAGCCTTGGGCTAAGGGGAGGAAGAGGGTCCAGGCAGAGGGGACAGCAGAGGAAATAGCAGCCCAGAGGTGAGAGTGGGTTGTGCCAGGGGACGAGCGGCAAGTCTGTCCCCAGAGCCTGCGTGCTGCATCTTACCCCGAGCTCTTCTAGGAACACACCAAGCCCAAGCCTGGCACAGGGTAAAGGGCCATTAACAAGAGCTGTGTCTGATACTGGGGAGTGAAGACAGCCCTGAGGCTTGTGTCACAAGCAGACCCTGTTGCCTCCCCAAGAGGGGACCACGTGCCGTGCAGCCCTGCTCTCTGGCTTCTTCAGTAACGGCAGACGCGGAGAAGGCCGCCTGCCCCCTTACCTTTTCAGGATTGAAATCTGGAGGGTAGTACTTGTTCACACCTTTCCTTTCACCCTGGAAAGCAGAGGACAGAGGTGACTTAGGGAGGGGCTGCAGCCTTCTGGGGCGGGGCCTAGACAAGACACTGGGTAGCCCTGAGCAGATGGCACTGAGCCAAAAAAAAAACCCCCGCCCCTGTGGAAAACACCCCACGGTTACGATTCTCCTAGACAGGTGATTCTGCAACTTTTTTGGGGGACCGTGACTCACTGTATTACTTGCATATTTCCACACTGTAGCTGTGGAAATATGTACATAATACAGCCAAAACACAAGTTCCATGAAGAAACCCTTACCCGGACCCCGGGATTGTTTGTTCTCTCTCCTTTGAAATGCTTGCCACATTGGTTTCAGGATCCCGCTCCCCCAAGCAGCAGTTCTCGAGCATGGCTGTCTTACAAGATACCGATGCCCCGGCCCCAGCTCCAGAGGTTCTCCTGACAGAGGACCTGGTTTGGGGCACGGGGCTTGGACATGGGGCTTTTGAAAAGCTCACCGGGTGATTTCAAAGTGCAGCAAACCTCATGACCCGGAATTTGAAAATACTGTCCAGAGCTCGTGGATTCTGGGAGGGGGAGAAGCCCTGCGGTGAGCACAAGACTGTCTACTCACCATCTTGGGAGCAGCCTACCGGTCCTTGCCCTCACCGAGGGCGATTTGAAAAGAGGATGAGCTGCGCTGACCCCCTGCGGGGCCTGGAGGGGGACCTCGGGACTCTCCTGCAAAGGTGTCGTGGGCTGTGCAGCGGTGCCAGCGCAGGCGAGCCCCTCCCAAGAGTAAGAGGCATCCAAAGAGCAGCGTTTGTCTGTTTAGAAAAAGAACGTCCTGTCCACTGCACATCGGAAAAAGACATTTCAAATCGGACGCTTCTTTCCTCCCTCTGCGGGCCTCACCTGGTCCAGCAAAGTCACTTCCTCCTCCTGGCTCCCCTGGCCATCTGCGCTCCCACAGCGACCTTTTAAAATATAAATCTGATGTGTCGCTCCAGGGCTTCAACCCCTCTAGTAGATTCCCATCACTTTCAGGAAAAAAAAAACCCAACCCCCTCTCCATGGCCTATGGGGTCCCTGCCTGTCCCTCCGAGCCCACCTCTTAGCCCTTTCTCTCTTGCTCCCTCTGAATCAGCCACACTGGCTTCCTGGTTGCCTTCAAAGAAAGGCCAAGGGCAGCACCTTTGCACCTGCAGTTTCCCAGCCTTGAAAGCCTTTCCCCCAGCTGTCTGCATGGCCAGCTTGCCCTCTGCCACGGGTCTTGTAGGCAGGGAAGCCTCTTGTAGAATGGGGGTCAGCAAACTTTCTCCCAGCCAGACAGTAAATATGTTTGGCTTAGTGGGCCAGACATCTGTCCCAACAGCTCCACTCTGCTACTAGAGCTTGAAAGCAGCCATGGACAATATGTAAGGGAATGGGAATGGCCGCATGTCAGTAAAACTTTATTTACGGACCCGGAAGTCTGGATTTCCCATAATTTTCACCTGTCACAAAAGATCCTTCTTTTGATCTGTTCCCCCCACCAATCATTTAAAATTTGAGAAACCATTATTAGCCCCAGAGGCTGAACAAAATCAGTGGCGGGCTGGTTTTGGCCCACAGGCTGTAGTTTGCTGTCCCTGCACTGGAGTCAGGAAGTCTGGACTTTGACCGTTCCTGCCAAACTAGCTGCAGGGTTTCTAACAGTTACAGTGTGCCAGACAATGCACTCTGGGTTTGACACACAGTGTCTCATTTAGTCTGTATTATGTTATTATTTCCAGCTGACGAATGAGGATATGGGGACTTTGGCAGGTTAAGTAACATGTGCAAGGTCAGAATTTGAGAGGGCTGAGCCAGGGTGCAAAGTTGGATGTAAACTGTTCCACCATTACCCCAAACCTCTTTCTGGACCAGATTTTCCTAAAGTCTGTTACAACTTAAAAATGCCTTTGCCAACCATACTGCCAGCTGCCCAGCTTCTGGAGTCTCAGCCCCCTGGGTGTGCAATCCCAGCTCTAGAACCCACTTGCTGGGCAACCGTGGCCAGTTTGTGAGCTGCCCTGAGCTTATTATTTCATCACTTGACTTTCCAGGGTTGCTAGGCATGAAACAACATACGAGAAGCATTTGAACAAAGAAGTACTAGATTTATAGGAGCTGGGGGTCTTGAGATGATTTTACCACCCCCAGGAAATGGCACTGGTGGGGCTCCAGGGTGGAGTTAAGGGCAGTTAAAAGGTTGCATAGACCCAGAACTCATGGCTTGGGCTCGAATCCTGACTCCGCTGCGTCCTAGCTATGTGAGTCTGGACAAACTGCTTCCTCCCTCTGAGCCTCAGTTTCCTCATCTGTAAAATGGGGTTTATAAAAGTATCAACCTGATAGGGTTGCTGTGACGATTCGGTGACTGAAATAAAGTGCTTCCAGCGATGCCTGACAGTGAGTAGGCGTTAAACGCTGGCAGTTTTACTACTTCTGCGTCAACATACAAAGTCTTTAACTCAACCAGGCAAGGTAGGGGCTTACTAGTCCCATTTTCCAGATGGAGAAACCGAGATGCCCATCAGGCATAATATGGGCCCGGGGCTGGGGTCGCAGCTGGGGCCTGGGGGACTTGGGTTGGGGATGAAAGGCGGAGCCTGGGGAACCTGGGTCTGGGGTCGCGGGCGGAGCTTGGGGGCCCTGGTGGGGGGTCGCAGCCCGGGCCTTGGGCCGGCTACGGACGTCGGGCCGGTCCCGCCAAGCCCCAATGGCCCCGGCGCGCGCACCCGCGTCAGGCGGCTCCGAGGCTGAGGGGAGAGGCGGCGGCGAGACCCCCGACCCCGCCAGACCTGCTCGCCCCCTCCACCAGCCCCTCAGACCTCCTGGCACTTACCTGCCCTCCTTCTGACGTCACGCGGCGCCCGCGCCCGGAAGTGATCGCTCGGCGCTCGAGGGGGGCGTGGCGTCCCCTCCGCGTGACAGGGGCGCCGGCGCGGGGCGGGGCGAGGCGGCAGCGCCGCGCTGAGTGGCTGAGCGCCGAAAACGCCACCGGAGCGCACCAATCCCGACCTGCCTCTCCCACTGGCCAGCACGTCACGACGCTCCACTTCGGCTCCGCCCCCTCTGCCAGGCCCAATCGGAGACCGTCCTCCGTGACAACGCCCTCCCGGGAACGCTGCTTTGCGCGGAAACGCTGGAGCCGCGTGGGCAAACTGTGGCCTGCGGGCCACGCCCCCGGGCCTCCTGCTTTTGAACGGCTGTCAAACTAAGAATTGTTTTGGTATTTTTCAATGGCTGGGGAAAGAAAAATACAAACCAGGATAATATTTCATGACTGGTGAGCATGATAAATTCAAATTTCAGTGTCCATAAATAAAGTTTTATTGAAACACAGGCCGTTCTTTACCTAGTGTATGTGGCTGCTTTTTTTTTTTTTTTTTTTGGCCCTCAGATCTGCCTGTCCCTTCTTTCCTTCTTACCCAGGAGGTTTAATTGGAATTCAGGGTCCCATACAGAGGCCACTCTTGACCGTCCTCTACTTTGTACTGCAGCCACGTGGTGTGGCAAGAAAAGATTAGCCTCTTCCTTTTTAGATCACCAGTAGGCAGGTTGCCCCAATTCCTGAGTCGACATCATAATGGGGAGTGCTGGAGAAGCCGCCTGTTATCCTAAGGGAGGATAAATGCGATCGTCAGTCTTAGTGGTGTTCCACTCCTAGACCTGACTTGGGAGAATTGCTCGCTGCCTCAGCGTCCTGGAGGTGGGGAGCCCTGCTCGCGTTCCCAGTGTTCCAGAGATCGGGAGTCTCTTGTCTCTGGATGTCCCTAGAGCCTTAGAGGTCTTGGGAGATGTCTGGGTCCTGTTCCCAGACTGAAGCTACCAAACTGGACTTCCTTCCTAGGAAAGAGCTCATTTTGTGGCCACCGCCAGGGAATGGAGTTTTGGAATTAAACCAGACATTAAGCAGCACATTAAGAAGCTATAGACTGATTGTTCTGGGGCTTGCAGGCAAACAGCCTCAAGGGCCCCGGAGGGAATGGATTAACAGGAATCTCAGGGCCTCCAGAGGACTAAAGGAAGGAACAAACCTCCAGGCCTTGCTAATAAAACAAAAGAGGGCACAGACAGGCTCTCATTAAAAGCCTAGCTTCAGGTGAGCAGCGGATGTGGCTCAGGCCTTAGGCATCCCCTCCCCTGTGGGAGGTCCCAGGTTCAGTTCCAGGAGAAAAGTGAGCAGACTGATAAGAGAACCTTCTGGGGGAGGCGTGGTGGAAAAATTAAAATAAATAATTAAAGTAAAAAAAAAAAAAGCCTAGATTCACCAGTCTCTGTTGGGTGTTGGGGAGTGTTACTTGCCCCCGTGTCTCCTGCCACGGCCCACCAGATAGGTTAGTGGAGCACTCTGGGTTTAAGAAAAAGGAAAAGGACACACCTGAAACGTGGATGCGGGCGTGCTGCAGGGTGAGATGCGCCTGTCTGTGGCTGCTTTAACACTTCCATGGCTGAGTTAAACGGGTTGCAGCAGAGAGCTTACGTGCCATAAAATCTAAAATAATTACCATCTGGCCCTTTACAGAAAAAGTGCCCATCCTTAGAGCCACTGGACCAGCCTGGCTGTGCCCTCTGCACCGGGAGGTGGCTTTCGAACTTACTTTTACGCCCCATGGGGCCTAACTGTATCTGATTGTTCATTTGCTCAGTCAACAGACATTTGTCAGGTGTGTGCTACATGCAATAACCCAGGGATGTCTCTTCCTGGAGACAGAGAAATTAACTGGTGATTTACCCAGGCAGTGTGAGAAGTGATAAACCTACTACTATTACCGTTTCTGCTGCTTCCACTATTACCGTGTTATTCAGTGCCAGGTCCTGTCCTACACCCCTCACAAGTAAATCCTCGTGTAGTCACGGTGCTTCGTTGTGATTGCTCATGTCTCACCAGGTAGTTGTAAATGACTTAGTTGCATCTCCTGGAGATAGACACTAAGAGGTAGATACTCTATGGTTTCCACTTTACAAATGAGGAGCCAGGCCCAGAGAGGTTAAGTAACTGTTCCAAGGTCGCACAGCTAGTGAGGGGTGGAGGAGTTGACCTATGTCTGCTGACGCGGACACCTGTGCCCTTAACCTATGAGCTGTACTGCTTTGGGCAGGATTACCAAAACAAGGGCTGTGAACCCGGAAGAATCTTTAACCAGGGTGGGGTTTGGGGAGGAGGCATGTGTGGGGGTCAGCAAGACCCCTTTAATTGGTTACCCCTGAGCGAATCCTTGCTGGATTAGGAGGAGCAAGGCAGAGGAAGGGTGGACTGCGCAGAAGCGTGCTCACAGATCCCGAATGTGCTAGATTACATTATGTACCCCAGGATAGACCTCTTGATCCTGTTTTTTTAAAAGAGGTACCAGGGATGGAACCTGCGACCTCGAACATGGGAAGCAGGTACTCAAAACACTGAGCTACAACTGCTTCCCCAACCTCTTGATCTTAATCCAGATTCCTGTGTCTCTGAACCCACTATAAATAAAACCTCTTGAAGATGTTATTTTTCATTAAGGGTGTGGCCCAGCTGGGTGAGGGTGAATCTCCATCCAGGTTACTGGAGACCTCCTGAAGAGAACCAGGGAGTCACAGAAGCAAGAAGGAAGGGGTCATCACCATGTGACTGGAGCCAGAAATATAAGCCAGAGAACCCAAGGGTTGTTGGCAGCCAGCACCAAAACATCTCTGGGGAGAAAGCAAGCCTTCCAGCCTCCAAAATCCCTGAACCGATACATTCTCATTGTTTGAGCTGACCCATGGTGTGATATTTGTCATCGCAACCTTTTGGCAAACCAAGACAAGGTGTGTCTTAATTTCCCAGGGCCGATGTAACAAAGTACCACAAACCGGGCAGCTTCAAACGACAGAAACGTAGTGCCTCCCAGTTCTGGGGGCCAGAAGCCCGAAATCAAGGTGTCAGCGGGACCGGGTTCCCCCTGGACCCTGCGGGGAGAGAAGCCTTCCTCGCTCTTCCAGCCTCTGACGGTGGCCGCCATCCTTGGGGATCCTTGGCTTGTAGACGCATCGCTCTGGTCTCTGCCTCCATCTTCATGCGAACTTCTCTGTCACTCGCCTCCTCTTCTTATAAGGACACGGTGCTATTGGATTACGGCCCACCATTCTGTCCTCAACTTAACTAATTTCATCTGCAAGGACCTATTTCCAGATAAGGTCCCATTCTGAGGTGCTGGGGGTTAGGACTTCCACATATCTTTTCTGGGAATGCACTTCAACACATAACGCCAAAGAAAGAGGGGGCGCTGTACTGAACCCCTGTAAATCTTGCTCGGTAAATCTGGCTCTTGGGTGAACCTTTGTTGGGCACCTGATCCAAGAGGGTTGCGATGGAAAAACCACCGAGTCCTCTCCGTGAGTGGTATTTTGAGGAGCGGGATGCGTGAGATGCTTTGGGTTTCAAGGGAGATGCACAGCCTCCCTGTTATTGTCACATGAAGGGCAGGTGAGAGGACACAGACATCAGCCTGAGATGCGGAGGGACCATTCTACAGAGACAACCAAACGCAGGCCACTTCCTATGGGGCAAGTGGAACCGACTTAGGGAGAGGAGGGCATTTAGCCAGAGCGGATGGGAGATAGAAACTCGAGTCTTGCTCTGGCCCTGCAAACTGCCATGTCTGTTCACCCCTATCCATCTGTGAAGTAGGTTATCGCCTCTCTAACCATGGACGAATGCAGCAAGTGCCCACGAGGGACGTCGTAATACAGTTTAAATAAGAATCAAGAACCTGGTGGGCTGGGAAGAACATTCCAGCATCACGGGGTGTCTTTCAGTGGACAAGAGCAAGAGCAATTTTTGGGGGGAGTTCGGTCGGAAGACGGATGGGGGTGCAGCTCTAAGTTTCAGGAAGTTCCCTCAACACAAACTGAGCACTGAGGCTGGTTAATAACACAAGCTCTTTGAAAATGGAAAATTAGGTCACAGCACAAAATCAGGTCCGTGGATCTTGATGAAATGCTAACTGGGGTCTCTGGATGCAAACCGTACCTGCAGGTTACAGAACACGTTTTGTGGGATTGTCGGAGTTCATGGTTTAGTGGTTGATGGAACTGGAATCCAGAGAGAAAATGAGAGCTAGACTCAATGACTCCCAAGAAAAGGAAGTGCTTCTTTGCCGGCTTCCTGGCAATATATGGAAGGGAGAGCGAGGTTTAAACTTGTCCTCTGGTGACACATGACCTTGTCCATAGTAGGCAGCTTCCCCGCCCCAGTGTGATGGTTAAGCTAATGTGTCAACTCGGCCAGGTAATTGTGCCCAGGTGTTTGGTCAAGCAAGCACTGGGCTAATTGTAATACAAGGACATTTATGAGCTTCAGTCATGAGTGAGTTTACTGCGTGGATGGCTGATTACATCTGCATCAACCAGGGAGATTGCTGTCAGCAATGAGTGATGCTTTATCCAATCAGTTGAATGTCTTAAAAGAGGAAGTGATTTCAGCATTCAGAGAGAATTTCCCAGCTCATCTTTGGACAGCCAGCTACTCCCAGAAACTCATCGGGGACCTTTCATTGGACTTTCATCGGAGCCCCTGGTTTGCAGCCTGCCTGTGGAACCTGGACTTGTGAAGGTGAGAGACTCTTATAAAATCTCATACTATTGACAGATATCTCCTGTTGATTCTGTTTCCTTAGAGAACCCTGGCTAATTCACTCAGTGATCCCCACCTCCTGGAATTCACACCCTTAGGTAATCCAGTCCCCTTGGGGGTAGGCAGGACCTAGTGACCTGCTTCTAACCTATAGAACACAGCTAAAGTTGATGGGCTGTCACTTCCAGAGTAGGGCATGGAAGACGGACTTCCATCTTGGATGTACTCTCTGGTGTTTTTCACTTGCTCTAATGAAACCTGTGCTGTGCTTGAGCTTCCCTAATGGAGAGGCCCCCGTGGCAGGGAACTGAGGGCAGCCTCTGGTCAGCAGCCAGGAAGGACCTGAGATTCTGAGTCCTACAACCTGCGAGGAACTGAATCCTGCCAGTGATCATGTGAGTGAGCCTGGAAGCAGATCCTTCTCCAGTTGAGCCCTGAGATGAGACTGGTGTGAGGGAGGGGTCCAAAACCTTGACTGCAGCCTCGTGGGAAACCCTGAGCTAGATCCCCAGCCAAGCCACAGCCAGATTCCAGACCCACAGATTTTGTGAGATAATGAATGTTTTAATGTATTTTTTTTTTAATTACAGAAGTTGTGGATCTACAGAACAATTATGCATAAAATACAGGATTCCATATTATAAGTTGTTTAAAAAATTTTATTGTAGTAACATATATACCACTTGAACTTTCCCATTTTAACCACTTTTGAGTGATATTAATTACATTCCCAATATTGTGTAACTTCACCAAAATGCACTACCCAAACCTTTTCATCACCCCAAACAGAACTCTGTACCCATTAAGCAATGATTCCTCTTCCCGCCCCAGGCCCTGGTAACCTCTAAGTCTACTAGCTATCCCTATGAATTTTGCTTATTCTAGGATTTCATATAGGCATGTTCATACAATATTTGTCTTTTTGTGTTTGGCTTATTTTACTCAACATGATGTATTCAAGGTTCATCCATGTTGTTGCATGTATCAGAACTTCATTCCTTTTCACAGCTTAATAATATTCCATTATGTGTATATACCACATGTTGTTTGTCCAGTCATCTGTTGATGGACACTTGGGTTGTTTCCACCTTTGGCTATTGTGAATAATGTGACTATGAATATTTGTGTACAAATATCTGTTCACATCCCTGCTTTCAATTCTTGTGGATATCTACCAAGAAGTGGAATTGCCAGGTCATATTGTAATTCTATGTTCAACTTTCCGAGGAATTGCCAAGCTGATTTCCACAGTCGCTGCACCATTTTACAATTCCACCAGCAATGCATAAGTGTTCCTATTTCTTCACATCCTCACCAACACTCGCTATTTTCTATTTTTTAAATGATATCCATCCTTGTGGGTATAATAAAGTGGTATCTCATTGTGGTTTTGATTGGTGTTTGCCTGATGGCCAATGATGTTAAACATCTTATGTGCTTTTTGGCCATTTATATATCTTCCTTGGAGAAATGTCTTTTCAAGTCCTTAGCTCATTTTAAAATCAGGTTATTGGTCTTTTTGTTGTTGATTTATAGCAGTTCTTTATATATTCTGGATATTAGACCCATCAGATATATGGGCAGCAATTATTTTCTCCTCTTCTGTAAGTTGTCTTTTTCACTTTCTCGGTTATGTCTTTTGGCATACAAAAGCTTTTAGTTTTGATAAAGTCCATTTCTATTTTGTTGCTAGTGCTTTTGGTGTCATATCTAAGAAATCTCTGCCAAATCCAAGGTTATGACAAACAGTTTTTGGTTTTCTTCTAAGAGTTTTATGGTTTTAGCGCTTATGTTTAGGTCTTTGATCCATTTAGAGTTAATTTTGTATATGGTGTGAGGTAGGGGTCCAAAGTTATTTTTTTCACATATGGCTGCGCAGTTTTCCCAGCACTATTTGTTGAAGAGACCATTCTTTCTCCAATTAATGTACTTGGCACCTTTGCCAAAAATCTGTTGGCCACAGAGGTATGGGTTTATATCTGAACCCACAATTCTATTCCTTTGGTATATATCTCTTATACCAGTTCCATACCCAACTTCTTGGGCCATATCTGCTCCCATGGGTTGGCTTCTACAATCGAGATTTATTAGGTTGCAAGCTTACCGTTCCGAAGGTGTTCAGTACTTTCACCATAGAGTATGATGTCAGGTGTGGGTTTTTCATATATGCCTTTATCATGTTAAGGAAGTTACTTTCTATTCCAAGATTCTGAGTGCTTTTGACATGGAAGGGTGTTGCATTTTGTCAGACGACTTTTATGCCTCAATTGAGATGATCATGTGATTTGTTCCCTTCATTCTGTTAATGTGGTGTATTACATTGATTGATTTTCTTATCTTGAGCCACTCATGCATTCCTGGACTAACTCCCACTTGGTCATGGTGTATAATCCTTTTAATACACTGTTGGATTTAATTTGCTAGAATTTTCCTGATTTTTTTTTGCATCTATATTCATAAGGGAAATTGGTCTGCAGCTTTCTTTTCTTGTGATGCCTTTATTTGGCTTGGTATCAGAGTAATGCTAGCTTCACGGAATGAATTAGGAAGAGCTTCCTCCTCTTCGATTTTTCCAAACAGTTTGAGATGGATAATGAATGTTTTAAGCCTCTAATGTTTGGGGGTAATTTGTTACACAGCCATAGATAACTAACACATTGTCAAAACCTGCTAAGCTTTAATTAGTTTTTCAGATGACTGTTTGTACTGCCTGGAGCCTTCTGGCTTTCCTGGTGTTTCTATTTTGCATTCTAGAAATTCCAAGAATCATTTCTGAACCCCACCATTTTGGCTAATAAAGCCTCTGACTCTTACTAGTCCTACTGACTGCATGGGTAGGCACTAGTAATTCCAAATTAAGAAATGACTCAAGTTCCTGTTTTAGCTTCCTCGCCGTCAAAGGAAATACCACACGATGGGTTGGCTTAAACAATGGGAATTCATTGGCTCACGGTTTTGAGGCTAGGAGAAGTTCAAAATCAAGATGTTATCTAGAGGATGCTTTCTCCCAGAAGACTGTGTTATTCTGGAGCTGGCTGCCTGTGATCCTTGGTCCTGGGCAGCTCTGCCACATGGCAATGCACATGGCGGCCTCTCCTGGCTGCTCCCTTCTCTCCAGGGTTCTGTTGACGCGTCCTGGCTCTCTTTGTGTGGCTTCCCTATAAGGCCCTCAGTAATACAGTTAAGACCTATCTTGATGGAGCTGGGCCATATCTTAGCTGATGTAACCTCACATCGGTTCCCATCCACAGGAATGGAGTAAGTTAAGAACGTGTATTTCCTGTACATCACTCCAAACCGCTACAGTCCTCAACACTTTGGTATTACCAAGTAGCCTGGAATCTTCTTTTATGTCTGTGTTCTTGCAGTAGTGAACAAGGTAGGTAGTAAAGGACACTTGGTGAAACACACTTGACATACTTACACCCGGTCCCGGGTCAAGCTTTAGGTCATCCTGAGTCCTAAAAAATCATAGCCCCAAATAGGAAACTGAAAAACCTCATTTAGGAGATTTAATGAACCCAGCGAGGGAATGGGTTCAACATGATGAAGATATCGTCAAATGCCTTAATCATCGCCTTGGGACTCTCACCCGAACTCTGAGGTGCGAACTTCCTATATACTCTTCTTCCTCCCTGTTTATGCTGAGCGTGTACTCACCTACTGAAGATAAGACAAGGCTTTTTACAAAATCTCCACCTGACTACAGGTCCTCTCTAGTGCTGGGAGCGTTAGGGCCACAGTTACGGAAAGGGAAGATGCCCCCTTCTGATTTCCAGTCCTGCTCCAACTCGAGTCTCTGAACTGGTGTCAAAGAACCTGAGTTTCAGAGAGCTTCTGAGCCAGAGAGGGGTACCATGTGATCTGTTTTGCCCTTTGTGTTAGTTTTTAAACAATTATTGTGGTAACATACATATAACATGAAATCTGCCATTTACCATTTTAAGTGTACACTTAAATGTTGTGCTACTGTCACCACCATCATTACCAAAAGATGTCCAGGCAACCCAAACAGACACTCTGTACCCATTAAGCAATAGCTTCCCATTCCCAATCCCCCAGGCTCCTGAAAAGCTCTGATCTGCTTCCTGTCCCTATGAACTTACTCATCCATGCGACCTTGTGTCTTCTGGGTACTAGGATGGCCAAAGGAGACTTTCCCAAACACCAGGATGCAGAGGAGTAAAGGGGAGTCTCGTCTCTCACACATCCTAGAAGACTGAGGGTGCATTCGATGTGGCTTGAACTTTCCAACCCATATAGAGAGTTGAAAGAAAAAACAACTAGTCTCTCTAACATGAAGCTCTCCTAGAGGTCAAATTTTATGAAAACATATTAAAGAATGTCCTAGAGCAAGATGACGGAGAGCTGAATATTTTCAAGTGCATCTGTAATGATATATAATTACGTATATAGAGAACCATAAATCCATTTATTTTTAAAAATATTTTTTATTCATTTCTCCCCCCCTCATTGTTTTGCAATTGCTGTCTGCTCTCTGTGTCTATTCATTGTGTGCTCTCTGTGTCTACTAGTCTTCTTTTTAGGGGGCACCGAGAACCAAACCCAGGACCTCCCATGTGGGAGGGAGGCACCCAATCGCTTCAGCCACCTCTGCTCCCTGCTTGTTGTGTCTGCATTGTGTTTCCTCATGGTGTCTCCTCGTTGCATCATCTCATTGCATCATCTTGTTGCGTCAACTTGCCACACCAGCCCATCCCATCAGCCCTAACCCAGAACCTCCCATGTGGTAGGTGGGCACCCAACTGCTTGAGCCACATCCGCGTCCCAATTTCTTTTATAATTTTATCCAGCAAAGTAGAAACTTCTGTTGCGTAAACAACCAGCTAAAGAGTTTTAAATATATGTGAAGAAATGGGGATAAACCATTCAGAAGAAAAGCGAATCCACGATGGTGATGATGTCATAATGGTGATGACGTCATGAGGATGACATCACTCCCTCTGCCTTTTCATCCTCCAAACATCACTACTTCTTTCCTCCATTGGTGCATCCCCATTCACGTTTTTCTGCAGCACTTAGCTTCAAACCACCACAGGATGTATGGGGCATAGAATTGTGATGTCTGTCTTCCTAGGAGACTCCTTAGGCAGCTACCATGTTGGACAAGACCACAAGGCAAGGAGCTGAGGGCAGCCTCCAGCCAACAGCCAGGAAGAAACTGAAGCCCTCAGTCCAGCAGCCTGCAAGGAAGTGAAATTCTACCAATAGCCACATGAGCTTGAAAGCAGATCCTCCTCCAGTCGAGCCTCAGATGAGACTCCTGCCCTGGGTAACACCTTGACTGCCTGGACTCATGAGCCACAAAAACTGTGAGATAGTAAATGTGTATTCTTTAAGTTTTAAGTTCTTAATGTAGCAATGGGATAACTAGTACAGTTTCTGCCCCAGGTCATAAAGCAATGTGGAATCAAATCTGTTTGAAGCGTTTTCAAATAAACAGCAGGCAGAACAGAGAATTCAGTTACCTGCTGATATGTGCCCGCCAAAACATATGTCGAAGTCCTAACCCCCAGAAGCTCGGAGGGGGTGTGTGGTCCAAAAGCCCTGAGTGCTACGGATAACTTTTAAGAGGGAGAAGTCCCTCCCTTTGTTGCTTTAAACTAGAAATGGATTCTGATAAAAATAGGAATATGCTAACAGTCATCACTCGAATCCTTTGGGAGCAGAAAGGCTCAGCATGATGCCTGCTTGTAGAGTTCCATTTCCAAATGTCGTTTCTTCATCGTGTCCACCTGTTCTGACTCACCTGCATGACCACAACTGAAAGCAGCAAAGCATGAGCATAAGAAATAAGCTTCTGGAAGAAGACCAGGATGCAACATGGCAAGGGTGGGGGGGTCAGGAGCAGGTTAAGGGACCAGAGAACTGCCTCCCCACTCCCAACCAAAACAGGAACCCCAGGAAAAGGTAGCAGTGAGGGGCAGAGGGAAGAGAGGGAAATCTTTCCTAGAGAGTTGGGACATAGCGCCTTAAACCTCAAGCAAAATATTTCGATCGACTTTATTACTTACTCAAATGCTCCAGTTACCATTCATTCATCCATTCATTCATTCCTTGCACACACTGAGGGTTAACTATGTGTCTTGGATTGTTCAAAGCACTGGAAGTGTAACAATAAAACAGGCTGTTTTTGCCCTCCTGAGCTGACACTGTAGTGGGTTTAGGGTGGATCATTCTGGTTCGATTATTCCAAGGGAGAAGGATCCGAATTCCTTACTTCAAGTTCCCGCTTTTTGAGTAGGACACAGAACCTTCTGACCCATTATCTCAATCTGGCAACTGCAGAGCACATGGAAAAGCAGGTGGATGCTGAAGAGATTTAATTAAAGGGATGGTATATGGCTTTTGGTAAGAATATCAGCCAGGCCTGAAGTATTTATGTGCATATTTGGGATATTCCTATAATTTAAGCACCACATCACGGGGCATTTTATAAGGCCAGTTTTTAATTTTATTTTTCTTCACGCAAACACCAGCGTGTCTCGTGCTTAAACACCGTAATTTCCCACAAACAAGCCCCTGCCACTGCTGTGTTAAACACCACCATAATTTTCTTGTTAGAATCAGGAATAATAATGACTTTGTCTGAGTGCTAACAACAGCCTGGAAGAATGGACTCTGAAGGATGTGTTTAAGGGACCATGCTGGGAGGCTGAGAGAAGTAACAAAAGACATCTGGAGGTGCAGTGAAGTGGGCACTGGGAGAGACTGGATGGGTTCTGTAACCTGGGGGCGGGCCGTCTTGGCAGAATCTGAGTGCTTCCAGATCCTCAGACATGAAGGCATCCTCATCTGGCAGAGGGAAAAATAGAGACCAAGGAGGCTAAGTGACTCGTCCAAGGTCACAGAGTTTGTAATGGCAGAACTGGGGTCAGAACCCAAGTCTCCCTGGCCTCAGCCAATGCTTGTCCCGCTCATCTGAACCGTCCATTACAATCATCTATTGTGTTTTCAATTCATCCATTCGGGGGTCAACCAGTTTCCAGACACTGGCTATTGTAAGAATCTCCATAGTGAGAGAATATAGTTGCTGGCATAGGATAATGTTTAAAGAGTTCAAAATCCTTTTAGGGAAAACTAAAGATTTGTCTGTCTTAACTTCTGTCTCTACATCGGTGATTCTCAACTGGGGGCCACACGGCCATGTCTGGAGATATTTTTGGTTGTCACAACTTGGAGAGCAGCTGCTACTAGCATACAGAGGGCAGAGCCAGGGATGTGGCTAAACATTCTGCAACAAAGAATCATCCAGCCCCTCAAATGTCAAAGTAGCGCAAAGGTGGAGAAACCCAGTGCCAGGGGTAGAAAAAACGAAAACGCGTGCTCAAGTTGGTGGGCTGTCTTGACCATAGATGCCGAAATGGGCTAAAGAATGTGCTAGCACTACCCAATGGGAGAAAATATTTGGCAACCATATATCTGACAGGAGCCTAATATCCTGCATATATAAAGAAATCCTACACCTCGAAAATAAAAAGACTAACAACCCATTTAAAAAATGGGCAAGTGACGTGAAAAGACACTTCTCCAAGGAAGAAATACAAATGACTAAAAAGCACAGGAAAAAATGCTTGGCGTCTCTAGCTATTAGAGAAATGCAAATCAAAACTACAATGTGATACCATCTTACACCCATCAGAATGGCGGCTACTAAAAAAACAGCAGAATATAAGTGTTGGAGAGGATGTAGAGGAATGGGAACCCTCATCCACTGCTGGTGGGATTGTGGAATGGTCCAGCCACTGTGGAGGTCAGTTTGGTGGTTCCTCAGAAAACTAACTATAGATCTTCCGTATGATCCAGAGATTCCACTGCTGGGTATATACCCAGAAGAACTGAAAGCAAAGACACGAACAGATATATGCACACCAATGTTCATAGCAGCATTGTTCACAATTGCCAAAAGTTGGAATCAGCCCCGGTG
>JAQZBX010051517.1:0-19362 GCA_029593785.1 Cabassous unicinctus | reverse complement strand
AAAAAAAAAAACTATGTTCTCCAGAGCTTTCTGAATTGCAAAAGGGGTTGTGGATATATAGCAGATTTAGCTTCCCTAAATGAATCTTGGTTTTGTTGCAACTTTGCTTAACTGATTGTTATGTTATTTTTGACTGGCACCAATAAGCCTTAGACTTTAGTGATGGTATATATTTTGCCTCTTTTCCAACTCTAATATACATATATATATATTTTTTGAAAGTGTTAGACTGACAATCTATAAAGGCACCTTCTAGGTTCAAAAGTTTACCTTTCTGTGGATCTAAAAGAATTGGTGGTCTCTGTTTCTCAGAGTAAATGCTAAAAACAGGTATTCACATAGTATTTAAAAATATGCATATTATAAATGAGATAAGTTTCTTAAAAGATGAAAAGATTTTGGTTTTATGTTTGAAAATAAGACACTCATTTCCTGTCTATGAAATTAAAAAGAATATAACTTTTTAAAAAGAAGATAACTTCCCACCAAATTCAAATAATAATTCTACTCAGGACTAGAAATCATTTTTTTTTTTTTTTGCTGTTGTTTACTATTATTATAAATGCTTGGCTTTAATTTTTAAAGCAGTTTTATTGAGATATATTCACATACCATAAAATGTATACAAAGTGTACAATTGATGACTTTTAGTATAATCACAGCGTTGAGTTCATCACTAGAAAAAATTTTAGAACAATTTCATTACTCCAAAAAGAAAAACTCCATACCCCTTAGCAGTCACCACTCAATCCCTCTATCCTTCCCCACCTCTACATAACCCACTAATATAATTTCATCCTTATAAATTGATTAATATTTATATTTTATACAAATGGAATCATACAGTATGTAGTACTTTGTGTCTGGTTTCTTTCACTTAGCATGATTTTTTTTGTTTGCCTGATATTAACATCTTGTAACATCAACATACATTTGTTCAGTTTCAAAGAAAAACAGTCATATATGTAATATTACCCATATTCATATTACACATGAGGTTTTACTATGCTATACAGACCCATATTACATTTTTTATCTTTCCTTCTAGTAATATACATGACTTTAGACTTTCCCTTTCAACCACTGTCATATTCATGTAATAGTACTGCTAGTCACAAACACTGTGCTTTCGTCTTTTCTATTCTTTTGTAAAGATTAAAAAACAACTTTTTTACCAATTCTGCACAGGTTAACCCTCAGTTTTCCATTCTCTAACCTCATTCCCTTTTCTGGTGAACCATATTCTAGTTATTAACTCCATGAGTATACACAATATATTTCGTTCATAATAGTGCAATCATACAGTATTTGTCGTTTTGTGTCTGGATTGCTTCACTCAACATAATATCCCACAGGTTCATCCATGTTATCATATGCTTTACGACTTCATTTCTTCTTAGAGCTGCATAATATTCCATTGTGTGTATACACTGCAGTTTGTTTATCCATTCTTCAGTTGATGGACACCTGGATTGTTTCCAACTTTTGGCAATCATCAATAACACTACTATGAATATTGGTGTGCAGATGTTTGTTCATGTCACTGCTCACAGTTCTTCTGAGTATATACCTAGTAATGGTATTGCCAGGTCACATGGCAAATCTATATTCAACTTTTTTAGAAACTACCAAACAGCCCTCCACAATGGCTGTAACATTCTACATTCCCACCAACAGTGAATAAGTGTTTCTCTTTCTCCACATCCTCTCTAACACTTGTAGTTCTGTCTTTTCAGTAGTGGCCATTCTAATAGGTGTGAAAAATCTCATTGTACCTTTGATTTGCATTTCCCTAATCACTAGTGATGTTGAACATTTTTTCATGTGCTTTTTTGCCATTTGTATTTCTTGTTTGGATGAATGACTACTCAAATCTTTAGCCCATTTTTAATTGCTTGTCTTTTTATTGTTGAGTTGTAGCATCTCTTTATATATTATGGATATTAAACACTTATCTGATAGGTGATTTCCAAATATTTACTCCCATTGAGTCGGCTGCCTTTTCACCCTTTCGATAAAGTTCTTTGAGATGCAATGGTGTTTAATTTTAAGGAGGTCCCATTTATCTATATTTTTCTTTTGTTGCTTGTGCTTTGTGTGTAAGGTCCAAGAAACCACTACTTACCATAAGATTTTGGAGATGCTTCCTGATATTTTCTTCTAGTAGTTTTATGGTCTTGGCTTTTATATTTAGGTCTTTGATCCATTTTTAGTTGATTCTCGTTTAGGGAGTGAGATAAGAGTCCTCTTTCATTCTTTTGGGTATGGATATTCGGTTGTCCTAGCACCATTAGCTGAAGAGATGGTTTTGTCTTATTAACATAGACTTGGTAGGCTTGTCAAAAACCACTTGGCCATAGAGGTGAGTGTTTATTTCTGGACTCTCAATACTATTCCACTGATGAATGGGTCTATCTTCATGCCAATACCATCCAGTTTTGACCACTTTAGCTTTGTAGTCAGGCAGTGAAAGTCCTCCCACATAGCACTTCTTTTTTTAGAATGCTTTTGGCTATTTGGGTGTACTTTCCCTTCCAAATAAATTTGATAATTGCCATTACTATTTCTATAAAGTAGGCTGCTGGAATTTTGATTGGTATTGCATTGAATCTATATATCAGTTTGGGTAGGATTGACATCTTTACGATATTTAGTCTTCCAATCCACGAACACAGAATGTCTTTCCATTTGTTTAGGTCTTCATTGATTTCTTTTAGCATTGTTTTGTAGTTTTCTAAATATAGGTCCTATGCTTCTTTGGCTAAATTGATTCCTAAGTATTTGAGTTTTTTGTTGCTATTGCAAATTGGAATTTTTTCCCCTGATTTCCTTCAGATTGTTCAATACTAGTGTACAGAAACATTACTGATTTTTGCGTGTTCATCTTGACACTTTGCTGAACTCGTTCATTAGCTCAAATAGTTTTGTCATAGACAATTCAGAATTTTCTAAATATACAATCATTCTCCTCTGAGAATGGTGAGAGTTTTACTTCCTCTTTTCCTATTTGGATATCTTTTACTTATGTTTTCTAGTCTAATTGTTCTAGCTAGAACTTCTGCCACAATATTGAATAACGATGGTGACAGTGGGCATCCTTGTCTTGTTCTTAATCTTAGAGGGAAAGCTTTCAACTTTTCCTCATTGAGTATGATGTAGGCAATGGGTTTTTTCACATATAACCTTTATCATATTGAGGAATTTTCCTTCTATTCCTATCTTTCGAAGAGTTTTTTTATCAAGAAAGGATGCTGGATTTTATTGAACGCCTTTTCTGCATCGATTGAGATAATCTGGTGGTTTATTCCCGTATGTTAATTGATTTTCTTATGTTGAACTACCCTTGCATACCAGGAATAAATCCCACGTGGTCGTGGTGTATAATTGTTTTGATATACTGTTGGATTTGATTTGCAATTATTTCGTTGAGAATTTTTCATCTATATTCAAAAGAGTAATTGGCCAGTAATTTTCTTTTCTTGTAGTATCTTTATCTGACTTTGGTATTAGGGCGATGCTGGCTTTATAAAATATGTTGGGTAATTTTCGCTCCTCTTCAATTTTTCAGAAGCGTTTAAACAGGATTGGTATTAATTCTTGAAATGCTTGGTAGAATTCACCTTCTCTTTTTCGGTTATTGTATGTGTAGAGGACCTTTTTCCAAACTTTCACTTTCAGTGGGTCTGGGGTGAGTCTCTTGTAGGCAGCATATGATGGCTCATGCTTTTTTAATCCATTCTGTCAAGCTATATCTGCCCCACTCCGAGTTGGCTCCCTCATCTGTTTGCTCGTTGTTTTTGCTCATTGTCTATTTGTTTTTCCTTTAGGAAGCACTGGGAATCGAACCCGGGACCTCCCATGTGGAAGGCAGGTGCTCAATTGCTTGAGACACATCTGCTCCTCCAAGTTATATCTTTTGATTGGGGAGTTTAATCCATTCACATTCAATGATATTACCATAAATGCATTATTTATTTCCACCATTTTATTGCTTGGTTTTCATATTTCATATCTTATTTTCTTCTTTTTACTCTTTTGGTTATCATTTTTGCTATTCTTGCCATTTACACTCTTCTCCAAGCCTCTCTCTACTGTCTTTTTCTTTCAGGCTGTAAGGCTCCCTTTAATATCTCCTTTAAAGGTAGATTCTTTTTTTTACTGACTCTCTTAGTTTCTATTTATTTGTGAATATTTTAAACTCACCTTCACATTTGAAGGATAATTTTGCTGATAGAGTTCTTAGCTGGCAATTTTTTTCTTTCAGTATCCTAATTATATCATACTACTGTCTTTTTGCCTCTATGGTTTCTGATAAAAAAAATCCACGTTAACTCTTACTGGGCATCCCTTGTATGTGATGGTTTGTTTCTCCCTTGCTGCTTTCAGAATTTTCTCTTTATCTTTGATGTTTGACATTCTGAGTAGTATGTGTCTTGGAGTAGGTCTATTTGGATTTATTCTGGTTGGGGTACACTGTGCTTCCTTGACATGTAAATACATTTCTTTCATGAGAGTAGGGAAATATTCAGCCATTATTTCCTCAAATACTCTTTCTACCCCTTTTCCTGTCTCTTCTCCTTCTGGAACTCCCATGACACATATGTTGCTGCACTTCATGTTATCATTCAACTCCCTGAGCCCCTGATCAATTTTTTATTCTTTTCTCTCTCTGTTCTTCTCTGTTCAATTTCAGCTATACTATCTTCTGTCTCACTCATTCTTTCTTCTATTATTTTGAGTTTGCTGTGGTATGCCTCATATGTTTTTTTAAAGAATGGAAGCTGTTCTCCATCCTTTGGTGGCAGCCCCCTCCACTTTCCCAGATAGGAAATAATTCTACTCCCATTCGCATCCTCAACAACCAGTTCCCATCAGTAGGGAGGGTGATTTGGAGGGTCAGATCTCTGAAGTCCCATGCTGGCTCCCAAGACAAACAATGGCGCAGCCCCTCCTGGCCTGGAAGGCCTCGTGAGAAACAGCAGACCAAATTTGTGGGCCAAAGGCCGAATTAGCCTTAGGCTGTGTCCCTCTCTCTTCCATTTCCTGGGGAGGTGGATCCCTGTGGACCCCTCTATCTGTAGCTGCTGTCCTGAGGCCAAAGAATTAAAAATGTCTGCTCGTAGGGTGGGGGAATGGTGCTGGTGGCTGCAGCTGCAGCTTCTACTCACAGTCTTTCCGTGAAAAATTTTTTTTCTTTTCCTTTGCCCCTCTCTCTTATGGGTGGTGTCCAGCCTTCCCCTGGTGTACTAAACCCTAGAAACACTTTTTTTCCAGGCTGTTTCTGCCTGTCCTCTAGCTATTCTTCTGGAAAAGAATAAAATCTCCTGTCTTTCTAATTCCAGAAGTCACTGCAATCTGTTTTGAAGGATTTATCAAGGCAACAATCCACTGTTCCTTTGTTTTTCTAAAGAAAGTGCACATTTTGTAAATAACTACAGATTAGAGGGGACAGTTACCTAAGTAGTAGATAGCATTGCACACAAAGAAGATGCCACTATGATGGAGTTCTCAATTATAAAACAATAAATGTAGCTGATGTTATCACAATTATAGAGTTCTTCACATTGTGATAAGATCAAAATAATGGATTGGTATCATTTTGTACTAGAAACTGAACAGAGTAAATCTGTGTGTGGTAACGGAAGTTATAAATAAATGATGTTGACATAAAAATTTCTTTGGTATAATTTTTAGAAGTAATCCATGCTACATCAAAAAGATTTAAATTATTTTTCTTCAAATAAAGTTCATGACAATTGGCATTTTTTAAAAGATTTATTTATTTATTTACTTTTATCCATTTTTACCCACCCCCCCCTTTTTATTATTATTTTTTGACAATTGGCATTTAATCTTTCATTAATGAATAAAAATTGGGCCCTATTTTTTACTTGGCATATAGTTATTATATAATATTCATAAAATGAGCAATGGAAGAAACATTTTGAAAATGGTTTTCAAATATTGGATGAACAGTAAACCAATTAGTATAAGGATGTACCACAAAGATCTTTAACAAAGAGTGACACAGAGAACTCTCAAGAAAGTAAAAAATAATATAAAAAAGGAAAAAATAATCAACTAGTCTTTCAGGAAAGGATGTGCAGGAGAGAAGCCTGAGGCTTCCTCTCCTAACTTCTCTTTTCTGAGATTTGCTCGAAGTGGGTGTGAGAGCCTTGCACAGTTATACAGAAAAGATATCTATCAGTGCACACTAAGTCTGGACTCTGAGTTTTCACAACTGAAACTCTGTTATTCAAGTCAAAGAAATTCCTCCACATCAATGAAAACCTATATGACTATTAGAGAGACCCTTGGAAAAATTTCCCACCAGGACATGTCTTGATACTATTTATGGAGTGGTGTCTCAGTCTTTTAATACTATCAGCTTCTCATGAGAAGGAAAACATAGTTACATGGTGGAGTGAGGGTGTCATAGGGCACTTGTTTGGAGTAAACCACACTGAGATGTTTGTGCTCCTTCCAAAAGCTACGTTATCTATCTACTGCAAATTCTCTGGTCCCTTAACGTCTAACCTGATGCAAACAATGAAAATATTAGATATATTCCCATCCTCCTTTAAATTGTTAAGCCTGACAACTTTGTCAAACCCAGAACTATTCAAACAAGGTAAGGCACATTGC
The DNA here is from genome assembly GCA_029593785.1 of Cabassous unicinctus. NCBI lineage: Eukaryota > Metazoa > Chordata > Mammalia > Cingulata > Chlamyphoridae > Cabassous > Cabassous unicinctus. The sequence goes on along the minus strand of JAQZBX010051517.1, from coordinate 12,717 downwards.
TAGTCCTTGGCATTGACATTAGGCATTGTCAATGTTGAATCTGGCCTGGAGGGGGAAAAGCAGCCCTGATTTTGGCAATCTCTCCCAAATTTCTCAACAAAAAGGAAGAGGCCATCACGTTGGGAAAATCATATGGTACCCCAAATAGATGGCTGTTCCTGTCACACAAGGTTTCCAGGGAAGATCATTCTCAATCTCATTTAATATGTATAGTCCAGTGCCAGTTACCAAATACTAATGTACATTTGGCCCCCTTTTCCAGAAGTATGGTTAAATCATCAATAGCAAAGAAATAATAAAATGGTATTTAAAAATATGGCCACGGGTCAGAAGACTTGATTCTTAGCTCCACTGCTTGCTAAATCTGTGACCATGTGCAAGTTACTCATTAACCTCTCTGATATCATAATATTGCATTACATGCAATAATGAACACTCATAGAGCCCAGCAGATAATATGTACTTAATAAATGTTAGCTATTATTATTATTGTTAGAATTACTATTCAATAAAAGATGAGAGCAAGAAAAGACAAATACACTGAAGCCAATGAAATTTAATTTGTACCATCCTTCTATTACTTCTTTATAGAGAAATGATTAAAACCATTGGCTTATTTATATGCATCAGTTCCCAATAATTCTAGAAAATAGCACTGTTGCACAAAACTATACGCAGTTATGGAAAATAATCTAAGTTTTATGGTATCTGTAAAGGACAGTAATTGTCAAAGCCTTATGAATGCGAGTACAAACATTAATTGCATATCTGATGAGATTGGCAGAAATGTACCCAAGTAGTACTTATGTAAGATGCATTTCCTCTAAAATGGAGGCCTAATTGCTTAGTTATCCTAAATTGCAGAAAAGAAAACAAAGGAGCTGTTTTGACCGTGTGGGTAAACAACAGATTTCTAAACGCTAATTATCTCTTTATTCAATAGACTGAAGTTGCACCAAATGAGACATTTACGTCTAATAAATAATAAACAAATTGTAACCTAAAAACTGAAATATAGGAGCTGCTCATATAGTTTTTATTGCTCCATTAAATAAGCTCTTATTTACTTCCCCCAGTAAACATAATTATACAACACTAGGTCCATCTCAAGGCCATTCTGATGTGCTATTTAAAAATTATGGGAATCAAGTTACAAACTCAGGAAGTCCTAAAGTATAACATTTGAATTCTATTATCAAATGCTCTGTTTGTTTCCATGATTAACAGACAGAAATTGAGTTTAGAAAAATTTGTACATATCATATGAAATTACTACTACTGTGTCATGGATTACACATATGGGTGACTGTACACTTTAAATGAATACTAATGTCTGTCTTTACTAGGTAGTCTCTATGTCAGATGTTTGATCTTTGGATAACTTATAAATCAAAATACTTTAAATTTAAATATCAACCTTAGAAAATGTATTCAAAATTCATATAGTGATTAAAGAAATCATGAAGATGTAGTGCGTTTGCTTGTTTGTTTGTTTAAAGTAATATCAAACTTGTCAGCACAAATAACCAGACCTGCATATACAAATATTTAAGAGACCTCCAGGCCCATTATTTTTAAAGAAAACAAAAATGAGAAAATGACATTACAAGGCTGTAACATGATAATTTAAGATTCCTGTGCTTTCTTAAAATTGCTACTCAAAAAGATTTTTAACATTTCATTTTTCTTCTCAGGGAAATTTAGCTCACTATTCTATCTTTATTTTCATTCTATTAACAAAAATAACATTCTGAAATGATAGTGATAATAAATAGGAGATTTGAAAGTAGTTGCCTGCTCCTTTCTTAGGGGCAACTAATGATTTATGATGGGTAAGAAAGAAAGAGCAGGGATTTAATTCATTCTACAATCCTAGATGGTAACAGGAGAATTTGTGAATCTGTGAAAACACTCAATTCTTATTTGCATGGTGAAAATACTAAAGTTGTTAAAATATATGGAAGGAAGCGCCCTGTGGGTTTATGGCAGGATCACATGGAGTTTTCTCTTCTTCTATCATTCAAGCATGCAAATCCTATATACAAAATTAAGATTTTTAATAATTTTTCAATTATTTATAGATAAATGCATTAAACACATTGAAAAGTTAGAAATAACTATTGTTCTAAGACATCATTACGGACCAGTGCAAGTTGGATTAGATATGGCACTTACAGTGGATGCAATAAGACAAAGATATTAAAAATTAGAAATTAAAAATTACAAGTTATGAATAACATGAAAAATTCAGAAAGTTCAGCTAGACAATAAATTGTAGCTTTAGTAGGATCATAGCTACTATTAAAAGGTAGAAATTTTTTAAAATGAAAGAAAAATATACCAAAATGTTAATAATGTTTCTTTTGATAGGGAGACTATGGGTAATGGTCTTTTGATGTATTATTTTTTAGAAAATTTTTTATAATGTTGAAGAACTATTTTTAAATTGAAAAAATAATAAAAATTTAGTTTATCTTCTTAAAAATGGAACTTTCCTTCTGGAGAATCATAATTTTAAATTAAAACACTATTAAGTTTATATTGGACTTTAAATTTTCTAAAATTTTTGCTTTATACTTTACAACTATACAAAAAAATGGTACTAGCATGATATTTTTTCCTTGGAAAAAAGTGTGATACATTAAGGTACTGTTTGTTTTATTAAACATAAAATATGTCTGCAAAAGTGAGAATAAAGAAGGCAAAGTAGGTTTCTCTGTCTATTCCTAGAGAAACCTTAGGTGAATTTGCAGCTATGAATTGAAAACTATGATAATTTAGTAGTGATGCGGATGGACTTTAATTAAAACTTTCTCAATGTTTAGTAGTTTGGAGGTGGAAGAGCCAGACAGAATTTTCAGGAAGTGAAAAAACTACACTTTACTTAATTCTTTTTGCTTCTAAATTAGTGGTATGTTTTAGCTTTGGAAAATATATGTGTATGTTTCTGTAAAACAGTAATTTTTTTATTTTTTTGTTTCACTTTTTTTCTGAAAACTTTTTATTATAGAAAATTTCAAAATATACAAAAGTAGAAAAAATAGTGTTATGAACACTCCTCCTTTACCAAGTACCCATAACTCAATTTTAGACGTTACCAATTTATGGTCAATCTTGTTTCATCTATACTACCCTCCACATCACAGCCAATCCAGATTATTTTGACTTAAATCCCAGACTTCCTACCTTTTCAAGTGTAAATTTTCAGTATTAATCTCTATCAGAAGGTTCCCCCTCCTCAATCACTTTTTCCTTCCCTTGGAATATTTTGTTGAAGAAACCAGATTATGAGTCCTGTGGAATTTCCCACAATCATTTTCCTATTCTTGCTAATGTATTGATATAAATGATTACAGTTATTCAAGTAGTAGTCAAAGAAATATAAATATATTGGAGACAAAAAAGTATATATACCAGAGGACTAAAACGTCTATCTCCAAACATAGAATGAAGACACAATTTGTCATTAAGATAAAGGGGGTGTGGGCAGAAAGCCCATAAATAAAGAATTTCTCTGTTTAACTGTACAAATGAAAGATCATATCTTTCTTTTCACCAAAGTATATTAAAATGTTAATAAAGTAACCAGTATAAATCTTAAGTGTGCATAGTATAAATAGCAAATTTGATACTACTCACCAGTCTTCATTTCTAATAAGCGCTTTTTCTTTTGCTGACGTTCAAGTCTTTCTTTCTCTGCTAACTCTTTGGCTATCCTGGCACGTTTTTCTTTTTCCTCTGCTTCTCGTTTTTTGACATTCTCCTTTATTGCTTGCTATTGGGAATAAATTTTGAAAATGATCAATTTTAACCACAGAGCATCCACAAAGAAAATAGAAATTATTTTCTGAAATTATGCACAGGTAGAACTATGATTAAATATCTTTTAAATGATGATTACTTCTTATATTAGTAACACAGTCTTTTAAAAAGATATGCATAGAGACCGTTGTTAAATACATTAGGTATCTATAAATATAACTTAGGGTTAAAACACCTGCATCTTAGTAGAATCAACTAAGAAGGGAGAAAAGAGACAGAAACTAAAAATAAAAAAGCATTTATTTCACAAGTCAAAATTGTTTTCCCATATACATTTCCAAAAGAGTTTCTAATAATTACATTAGAGTTTCATACCTCCTCTGCCAAGTAAATTATTGACTATAAGAAAAACTATTAAAGAGAGAAGAGATAGAGAGAGAAGACTCATGAGGATGAATAAATAAAGATTTACCATTTCAAAGCCAGGCCCTCTGATTGTTTATCAAAACCAATAATAACATGCTAACGATAAGAAGATCTCAATAGACACATGGCTAGTTACTGAATTTCTTACTTCCTAAGTTTCATGGAAATCAGGAAATGCCTCTCATTTAGCAGGTAAATATGGGTTATCAGGTAAATATGGGTTATTTTTAAGTGCCAACAAACAGCATGGCATCACATTAACACCTCCTAAATGTGATTTAGGCACATGTTAAGTGCCAAAGAAATCTAAAAAACTTATCACACTGCTAGTTTATCAGCCATGGCAGTTAATAGAAAAGTGTCTAATTAACAAGAACTAACAAGTAGATACCTTATATATTCTCTGGGGTGCTTTAATTTCTTCTTTGTTGTGGTGTTTTATTGTTTTGTTTTGTTTTGAACCCTAGAAATAGTGCCAGCTCTTCATTTAAAAAATCAAAGAGTAAAGTTTAATATAATTGATTGAAAAAATTAAAGGAAAATTGCATGGAAAAAAAAGAGGAACAAAAGAGCATAGAGAGAATATTAACTCATCCGTCCATTCATTTATTCATTATTAAGAGGTTACTAAATTCTTCTGGTTTTTTGATAAGCATACTTTGATATAGTACTATAAAAAAGAGTTTGTGATAGAATACCTGAAGAGTTACTTTATATTAGATGCACAGATAAGGCTTCACTAATCTGATTTAACATTTAAGATGATCTTGAATGTCAGTGACATAGCTAAGTGATGATTTGGAAGAACATACACGGTAGAGGGGATGACTAATGCAAAGGTTTTTAGTGGGCTTGAGAGCTAGAAAGGCCACAATAGTGGTGCAATATGAAATCAGGGAGTTTGATGAGGCCTGATCATTTAGGGTCTTCTAGGCCACGACAGAGGGTTTGGATGTTATAATAAGAGAATTGGAAAAGCAATGGAGAATTTTAAGCAAGAAGGTGAGAGACTAAGCATTCTAATACTACAAGTATTAATCAAGCATTTTTGTTTCGAATTATCTTCTCAAAGATGTTTAACAAATGGGTTTAGAAGATGAAAGCAGTGTCTCTCTCACAAGCAAATGAAAATTATTTATTGCCCAATATAATAAAGAGGATGTTTCCCTCTGGAGCATTGTTCAGGTAGGATTACTGCCCATTATAAAAGGTTTGGGTTCCACCTTGAAAATACTATGCTAAGTGAAATAACCCAGACATAAAAGGACACATATTATATTATTCCAGCTATATGAAATACCTAGAATAGGCAAATTCATAGAGGCAGAGAGTATATTAGAGATTACCAGGAGATAGGGAGGAATGGGGAGTTATTGCTCAATGAGTACAGAGTTTCTGTTTTGGGTGATGAAATATTTTAGAAATAAATAGTGGTGATGATTGCATAACATTGTGAGTGTAATTAATGCCACTGAATTGTACACTTAAAATGGCAAAATTTATACCACATATATTGTATCACAATAAAAAAGAGATTAAAAAAGTAAAAAAAAAAAAAAGATTTGGGTTCCCTAAGTAACACAACTCACCACATACACAATTGTCATCTGACCATCTTCACATTTCCCTGAGGGAATTCTGGCTCAGAAATTACCTACAAAAATGCTAAGACTCTGGCTACTGCTCCTACAATCTTATGTCCTCTGCCAGCATCCACAAAATTATGGCAGGCTAACTTGGTTGCTTATCAATAGATAAAATCTCAGACCTTTCATAGTTCTTGACATACATTAATGCTAATAATTATCACAAAGCTATGAACAATCAATTGCAATACTAGGTGCTTTAATATACAATCCATCAAATCCTCAAAATGGATTCTGTATTTTCCATTCTGACATAGAAAAGATAAGTACTTGTTTACTATAATGAAAATAGTAAGAGGCAGATACAAGATTTTAATCTAGTGAGTTTATGCTTTTTCTACTTTATATTATGGTAGCATATGTTAAGTGCCAGCTTTGAGACAATCAGTGTTATAAAAATCAATGGGCTATACACAACAAAGATGCTCAACAAACTCCAAACAAGATAAATGCAAATAGACCCAAACTGTGGCATATTATGGTCAAAGATAAAGAGAAAATTCTGAAAGCTGCAAGAGAGAAGCAAAGTGTTATATATAAGGGATCCCATTTCTCATCAGAAATCATGGAGGCAAAAAGGCCATAGTATGACATATTTAAAGTGCTGAAAGCAAAAAATGCCCAGCCAAGATTTCTATATCCAGCAAAACTATCTTTCAAAAATGAGGGAAACATTAAGACATTCCCAGATAAAAAGTGACTCTACTTTTTACTTCCTATAGGATCTGAAAGGCAAATGTAATGATAAATCAGTGGTGTTGGACTCATAACATATAAATGTAATTTGTAACAAGAACTACATAAAGGTGGGGGGATACGGAGTATGGGTACATAGTTTTTGTATACTATTGAAGTTAAATTGATACCAAAGCAAATGAGATGGTTATAGATTTAGGACGCTAACTTTAAGATCCTTGATAAGTACAAGGAAAATATCGGAGAATATACATGCTCAAAGAGACAGAAATTACAATACATGTTGTCAGGGGTTCAGGGCCTAGGAGGAATGGGGAGTTAAAGCATAATGGGGGCGGGGGGAAGCATAATGGGTATAGGGTTTCTGTTTGGGGAGATGAGAAACATCTAAAATAAAAAAGTTTAATTGACAATGCAAATTAAATGCAATACATGATCCTGAACAGGATCTAACAAAGGAGGACAAAAATGACATTATTGGGACATATGAAAAATCAGAATATAGACTAAAAGCATTATGTCAATGTTCAGTTTCTTGAACTTGTTAATTGTGCGTAAGGTATTTACATACGGGAATATCCTTGTTTTTAGGAAATGTACATGGCAGTATTAAGAGTTCAAGAAGCATGATGTATACAATCTACACTCAAGTGTTCAAAAATGGTCTGACACATAGGTGTACAGAAAGGTAGATGGATAGATGGACTGATATGGCAAATGTGGCAAAATTAAAATTGGTGGATCTGTATCTAGGAGGACCGGGTCAGGGGTATGTTGGAGTTCTCTGTATGGGCTTTGTATTATTTTTGTAACTGTCCTGTAAGTATGAAAGCATTTCAAAATAAAGTTTTTTTAAAAAAGTCTTTGCTATCTAAGACGATCATTGCTAATCTTGGCTTTGCTCATGAATGCTGAATTCCTGACAATATTTTGTATGAGTGGACTAGTGAATGATGATATAAACTTGACAACCTGAGGGAAAAAAAACCAACATGGATAGGAAGGCAGGAGGAGGTATCTTCAAAGTAGAATATGAGCAGGGTTTCAAAGACAGTGTGTGTACCTATATGTGTGTGTACATGCACACCCTCATAGGTATGTATAAGGTCGAAGTAGGGTAGGAAAAGTAGAATATAGTAGAGGAAAAGATAAAACAAATATTCAGGAATCAAAATTGTATTTCTTGCTTGAGGGACATGCAAAAGAGAAACCTGCCAAAGATAAATACTATATCATATACCTTATTTGTAAAAGATTAAAAGTTTCTGATGTGAACTTTCAACTTTAATCACTGGATGCATTTAAAGAAGATGCTTTAGTATACTGCTTATTACCAGATATAACTGCCATAACTTTGTAGTATTCCATTGGACAATAAAAAGTCAAAATTACTTCCTAGGACCCCCCAAGAATAATGTTTACATTTGGACACAAGGTCTGAAGTAGTTCTTAAAGCTATGTTGTTTTATGGAAAAGCAGTATTGATTTTCATTTAAAAGCTTATCTCACTTAAAACATCTTATTTCAACATTTATTTCCATTAGGAGAATTTTATCTGGAAAAACACTAACAGTCAGCAGAGAAACAGGTATTTAGTGTGAAACTATCTCAGTTCAAACAATAATTTGGGATTTTCCTTTATTCCAAATGTTTGGGAAATAAAAGTAGCCTAAAACAGAAAAACCTAAAAGGTAGAGGACCACATTATTCTAGATAAAATCGCCTCTTAGTTACTTAATGCAGAAGGAAAGTTAAGGGTGAGCCAGACTTAAAGATAGTGGGCTATAAGATGAATAGTTTTTTCATCATCTTATTCTTGACCTGGTTTTCCATTTAGTCAATTGACAAATAAATTGCAGTTACTGACTAATTTAGCTACATATTACCAAAAGAAATTCTCTGAGTGTTTGCAGAATTTCCAGGTAGAGCTTGGTACATGCACTTCTCAGAAAGGTCTGTGAATTTATGAGTCCACAGCAATGACTGAAGATTTTCGGAACTTCAGGCACAATTTTGAGTGCCTATTTCAAGAGCATAATCAATAATCTACCTTAGTTCCTAAGGCTAAATGGCATTTTATGGTAACAACAGATTAGAAAATATCTACGTAAAAATACATAGAAATATTAACAAATATGTATAAAAAATATAAACATGTTAACAAATATATAGATGTGTTAAAATTATGTGTGTATTCTGGAAGAAAAACACATGAGTTCACAATTATTTGCCCCCACAGTGATTTGCCCTACCAAGCACATCATTCAGTGGGATTAATCACATTCACAATGTTATAGTACTCTCACCAACTTTCATTACTATAACTTTCCCTCCACCCTAAACAGAAACCCTACACTCATTTTGCATTGACTCCTCATTGCCCCTGCCCCTCATCCCTGGTAAACTTTAGTAAACCATCTGTCTCTATGAATTTGCATACTCTCTGATTCTTTTTGTTTACCATGGGGCTTAAATTTAACATCCTCACTCTTTAACATTCTCATTTGCTTGGATACCAACTTAACAACTTCAATAGTATACATAAACTATGTCCCTATATCCCTTCATCATACCACCTCTATGTAGTTATTGACACAAATTACATATTTAAACATTATGAGTCCAAAACCATTGATTTATCATTATATTTTATGCATTTGCCTTTTAGATTCTAAAGGAAGTAAAATGTGGAGTTACAAATCAAAAATACAATAGCATTGGTAGTTGCATTTCCATGTCATTAATTTTGCTGGAGAGTGTCATTTCTTCATACGACTTCAGTCAATTGTCTATTGTCCTTTCCTTTCAGCCTACAGAACTCCTTTAGAATTTCTTACAAGGCAGTCTGGTGGTGACGGATAAACTCCCTCAGATTTTGCTTATGTTGGAATGTTTTAATCTCTCCCTTAATTTTGAAAGACAGTTTTGCCAGATACAGAATTCTTGGATGGCAACTTTTTTGCCTTTAGCACTTTAAATGTCTTCTCATTGCCTCCTTTCCTCCATGGTTTCCAATGAGAATTGGGCACTTAATCTTAGTGAGGCTCCGTTGTATGTAACTCATTGCTTCTCTCTTGTGGCCTTCAGAATCTCTGTCTTTGGCATTTGACAGTTTGATTATAACATGGTGTGTCATGGGTCTATTTCAGTTTATCCTGTTTGGAATTCGTTCAGTATATTGATATGTATATTCATTTGTTTCATTAAATTTGGAAATTTCAGTGATTATTTCCTTGCTCCTTTCTCTTTTTTTCTCCTAGGACTCCCACAATGATATTGATACGCTTGACGGGGTCCCACAGGTTCCTCAATCTCTGTTCACTTTTCTTCATTCTTTCTACTATCTGCTCCTAAGACTGGATGGTTTCAATTGTCTCCTCTTCAAGTTCACTGATTCTTTCTTCTGCCAGTCCCAATCTGCTGTTGAAACCCATGTTACCAAGTGTTCAACCAAGGGTTGAAAATGTATGTACGTCAGAAAAACATCTTAAATTTAATCCAATCCTGTGGGTGTGAAACAAAAGGTAAGGAGGACATTTTGATGAGGTTACTTCACTTAAGGTGTGGCCCACCTCAATCAGGATGGGTCTTGATCCTAGTGCTGTAGTCCTTTATAAGAGAATGAAATTCAGACCAAGAGAGAGAAAGTTACAGGGAGCAGCCAGAAGCTGAAATTAAACGGAAGGAGGAAGAAAATGGAGAGGCCAGGAGAGGCCAAGAGAGGCTGCCATGTTCATTGCCGTGTGACAGAGGACCTGAGGACCAAGGATTGCCAGGAGCCAGACCCTGAATGTCAGATTTGGGGAGAAAGCTGCCCTGATGACACCTTGATTTGGACTTTCTTTTAGCTTTAAAATAACAAGCAAATAAATTCCCATTGCTTAATCCAACTTATTTCATGGTATTTGCTTGAGCAACCCAGGAAACTAAAACACTTTTCTAGGGAATTTTTAATTCCTGTTACTGTGATGTTCATCTCTGTTTGGTTCATTCCTTTTCATAATTTCTATCTCTTTTTGATATTCTACTGTGTTCCTCTATTATTTTCCTGATTTCCTTTAATTCATTGTATATATTTTTATTTAGCTCTTACAGCATATTTAAGATCATTTTGTTTAAAGTCTTTATCTTCAATGTCCCAGATCTAATCCTCCTCTTTGATGATTTCTAAAGCTTTCATCTTCTCCTTTGCCTAGGTCATTGCTTCCTATTTCTTCGTATCATTTGTAATCTTTTGTTGAAATCTGGACATTTTTATATTTTAGATGCTATTGTTGGCATTTAGACTCTCAGGTATCTGTATGATCCTATCCTTAAGTGGTAACCTGCGAGTGTATGACAGAGCTATCCTTGAATGCCAGGAGCTAACAAAAAAAAAGAAAGAAAAAAATGAAAATACCTTTCCCAGACTTTACAGATTGACCTGCCTGAATGCTTTCCTTCAGGGTTTATCCATACAAAGAGTCTTGAAAATAGATCCAGGCTGAAGTGTAGGACCCTCCTGGATCCTTTCTGCACATGGGTCTTTTCTTGGGCCTGGATGTGTGGCCTTATAGGGATACAAATGTCCCCTCCTCATTACGGTCCTGGGCACTGCACTGTATATCCTACATCCAGCAATCCTTTGTCCCATGCAGTTATGACTTGGCTGCACTCCCAGTGTTCTGTAGATGAGTTTGATGAGCTGTCTTCTACATGCAGGGCGAGTTCTGGGATGGCAAGTCCCTCAGGCCACTTCCAGACAGATTGGGCCAGACATACACGCTGCCAGTATGTGCACAAGTGTTTCTTTGCTCCCGGCAGAACCAGGACCAGGGATTTGCACGAAGAGAGTGGGCTAGCTTTGTATTCAGCCCTGAGTGATGGGAGAGGATCCAGCCAGGGAACCATGAGGTGCTACCACTTTTAAGTGGCCCTTTTCTTGATCCTTTGTTTTCTGGAGGTTTTAGAAAGATGTGTTTGATACTTTTCATTTTATTTATTTATTTATTTTTAAAGATGCTCAGATTACATGAATGTTATGTTTGATACTTCTTGCTGGTTATTTAAAGTTTCTGAAGGGGGATGGAGCCCTGAAGCCTCTCACCTTGCCATCTTGATCAGGGTGAGCCACCGATTCTTTTTGCAGCTGAGCATAATTTGCTGTTTTAGCCATTACATTTTTAATTGCAACCATCATGCTTCTGTTTCTATAAGTTCTATTTGTTTGTTTTCAAAGCTGCTTGGTTCATTTTGGTAGGCTGCTGTTCCTATCTCATTTTTTATCCCATTGTTTATTTTCTTAAACAGTTCACATATCAATATTCTGGAATTTGGGTGTATATATCTATTTTTTGTTTTGTTTTGTTTTGTCTTTTTCCTGATCATTTCACCACATAATCTCTTGTTAACTTTGTGTGTTTTGTGATTTGGATCAAGTGCTTTTATTTGATTAAATTTAATTTGTGAGAATTTTGAGGACCTATAGTGTAATTGCTTTCCTGCACAGAGATTTGAATTTGCTTCTGTAAATAACCAAGATCATTTCTCACCTGGGTGAGTTTAATTTCCTTTTGTCCTAGGCTTGTTGTTAGTTTTGTTCAGCATACCCCTTTGCACTGGGCCCAAGGCTTGGTTTTCACATCCCAGGGCAACCCTGGCTTTCCTCTTTGCTTACCAATTCTTAACATGCAGGTTTAAATTCTACTCTTCCTTTCTCTTTAACTTTTTTTGCCCTTAGAAATTTCCTTTAGTGTTTTTTTACAAAGAAGCCATATTTTAAAATAGTTTGTTGTTTTGTAGTAGGAAGGAACTTTATAGTCTCTGGTAAAACATATTATAAGAAAAGTTCTCAAAAGTGAGATATTTTATAAGGTTAGCCAACACAGAAAGAAAGCATTAAAAAAAAAAATACTCCTGTATACTATGAGGTAGTACCTATGTACTATATATATTTTTCTGGGTACCTTAAACTTGCATGTTTTAAGATCCAAAGGTAAAGAATTGAACATTGGGTACCCATATAAAATAAGCATGAGAAGGTACTAAGATAATGTTTGTTAAAGTAACAATTGAAAACATTTTCAGAAATATAAATGACATTTACCACTTTTATATATTATGAAATGCAAAAATATCTGGTCATATTACTTCACATTAGAAAGGTAGTATAATGGTTAACAGTTGGGAATCTGAGATTATATTGTCA
>JAQZBX010051516.1:0-19372 GCA_029593785.1 Cabassous unicinctus | reverse complement strand
ATAAATAAATAAATAAATAAATCATACATACATATATACAGGTAAATATACGTATGTCACACACATGTATAGAAAGAACATAGCAGAGTTCCAAATTTTTATTAATAGTTTTACTTAGTGAGGATTTTCTTACCAAATCCAACTTTAAAAAAATTCTTATATTTTTCTTCCTTTCTACAATTAACATTGTTATTTTTTTCCTTTTCCTGGACATATCTTGTCTCCCTTAAATTTTGTGACACTGTTCTCTTTAATCTTTAGACATCCTTGGTACAATTCTTGCCTTTCTTTTCTGTCTGTCTCTCTATTTGTCTCTCTGCTCAGATATCTCCTCAGATATCTGCTCAGACATCAGCTATTATTTGCTGATATAATTTTGCTACTATTGATCATTCCAACATCCATTATAGTCAAAACCTCTCAGACACTCTCTAGTCTTTTATCTCCAGTGAACAGGGCCATTATCATCATCCGGAGCTCAATGAATCTAACCAAGAATTCCTTAGGTAAGAAACAAAATCTTTGCTTCCTGACTCTGACACTCTGCTCTCCTGAACTACCACATTTGCTTCCAATTTTTCCACTTTAAGGTGTATAAAAGATAGTCGTCAAGTGATAGAACAAATTTTAAAGCAGGAAATCCACAGAAAATACATTATACAAATAAGAACAATAAAGACAAAAGTTGTGAGTAAAACACAATTCAAATTTAGGTGGATTATTTTCATGTTCGTAGAGAATCATTTGAGAAATATGCATGTAGCTCCTAAAAGGTAGAACATATGTGGGGAAGCTTCAGTATTAGTCACTGTGAAAATGTGAGCTCCAAAATGTCTTGGCTATTCCCTATCCTCCAGCTGTCATCTAATTCACAATTTAACGATAAATACATTATCCACTACAACAGGCTTCTCCAAGAGTTTTTTATTATGGGTATACTTTTCACTTTTCTGAGGCTTTAACATTGCCATGACTGTAGTAGTCAGGACTTTCATGGTTGCAAGAGATAGCAACCCAGCTCAAATAGTTTAAAGCCAGGAAGGGAGTCAATATAGATGTATTTAAAAAGTCAATAGCTCAAAACACAACCATGCTTTGGACTCTATGAGGTAACAAAGAAGGTGACATGTTTGTTCCTGGCAAATATTTTTTCTGTACACTGGGATTTAGAATCAAGCAGACATGAAGCCAAATACCAGTGTTATCACTTATCAGCTTTGTGATCTTGGGACATGATGAAACTTCTCTGAGACTCAGTTTGCTCATGTATAACAGTTTAGCATGAAAATGCATGAAAGAAGGAGTGGAGAAGCACTACTGCCTTCTCTTTTGGAGATCCCATAAATATCTCAGAAGGGACTGAACAGATAGGAGAGCTTGTGTGGGCAATCAGCTTAGTAGCATACTAGGTAAGGCACAGAATTACCCCAGTACTGAGTGATGGCAGCCCTTTAGACAACATAATAACATAAAGTAGCCTGACTGAAAAATACAGAAATGACAGCTAAGAGCATAAGCAAAAATGCTTCTAGTCCCAGCTACTGAAATCAAGAGTAACACCAATTCTATTCAGCAACAGCTCTGCCCTCTCAAATCAATAAATATTCTATGGCAAAACAATACTCATATCATAAAAGCTTTGAATACAAATTTATATAAATATTTGAGACATTTTTAGATTTAAATTGAGCTTTAAATTTTGATAAATACTTTCTATTTTTTCAAGTTTGTGAATTAGCAAAAGGTGATGCTGCTATAAATTCACTAATTTACCTCCGATGTGAAACATGACACCCAGGGATGAACCTTCCTGGTACCAAGGGATTATTACCAAGTGCCAACTAGCAATGCGTTTGGGAAAAGACCTAGACCAAAAAGGGGAAATATTAAAACAAATGAGTTTTTATGGCTAAGAGATTTCAAAGTGAGTTGGGAGGCCATTCCAGAGGTTATGCTTATGCATGTCTCAGGAGGACCTCACTGACTGCCACAAACAGGGGGGCTCCTGAGGGCTCTAGAGACATCTAGAGACTCTAGGCAGGGCAGACATATATGATAACTTATATATGATATAGGACTATATGATAAACTATCTTCCTAGTGTATCAGAGTTAGATTCATTTGTAATTTTCCTACACGTGGTTCTTCTGCTTCACTTATTTGAATCTATAATTAGCACTATACCCATTAAATATATGTTCCAGAGACTTAAATCTTCTGGCTGTTCATATGCTGGCTGAACCTTGAATCTCAGCAGAGTTGCAGCCAACACCTACTCTCCAGTTCATCAGACTCACCCAGGAAAACTAACAAAAGGATGATGATGAACAATGCCCGTCCCAAAAAACAGAGTATCTACAACTGCAGACAAGACAGTTCTATCTATCTGCCCCATGGGATCAAGCCCCTCTCAATCCACAGCGGAGTAGGCATCACCATTCCCAAATCCTCAAGACTGAGGAATGAACAAAAACAAGGGAGTGAGGGAGGATGTGACTACGGGCTAGAGTAGTCTTATTATTATCCTAGTAGTGGAGGAACTTGTGACATTGCTATAAAGATAGCAGTCACTAGAGGTTCTGAGAGGGGGGAGAGAGAAGAGTAAGTGTAACATGGGGCATTTTTGAGACATTGTAATTGTCCTGCATGATATTTCAATGATGGATACAAGCTGTTATATGTTTGTCAAAATCTATAAAATTGTGCAGTGCAAAGTGTGAACTATAATGTAAACTATAGGCCATGCTTAGTAGGAATCCTTCAATATGTGTTCATAAATTATAGCACATGTACCACACTAATGAAAGATATTGTTAATGGGGGAAATGTGGAATGGGGAGGGGATGGCATATATGGGAATCCCCTATATTTTCTATGTAATGTTTATGTAATCTAAAGCTCCTTTAAAAATAAATAAAGAAAAAAAAACAACACAGGAAAAAAAGGTGATGTTGAGTTTAATGTTTAAAATGGAGACCTGAATTAAATTCTCCAGTGAGTCCAAGCTAGAGATTCAGATCTGCATTTAGGAAATTAAACATGTAGATTTTCTTTAGAAACTCTTAAAGCCTGAAATATACAAGTCACAGGTCTATTGAAAGAAAAATACCAAAGATGCATCTGATTACATACTATGGAATGTTCCTTGTCCAACTTCTCAGTGCATGATTTTACAGTGTCACTCAAGAAAAAACATGCATATGTACATGGCACTTTTACCTGTTAGTGAAAATCTGACAGCAATTCATCTTTCATAGTATGTAGAGGAAATACAGAATATTTTAGAAGAAAAAATTACATTGCTTCAAGGGTAAAACATTGTGCAGCTCATATGATATGGCCCAAAATTTCCCTCTGATTTATAGCTGTTTTGTGCTCTTTGATAGTTTCATAGATTAAAATCCATCATTAGAACTGTTATTTTTATTAAAATTTTTAACGTAAACTGTTCCTTGGCTAGCTCAGCTCATGTCAAGTTTAATAAAAGAAATACTGATATAAAAAGAATAATAAACAACAACAAAAGGGATCATTGGTTAGGCACTGAAGTTCTTCAAGCTCTAAAGAAATATTGGACCCATGACTCATCTTTGGGTCTGGTCATTTATGGTATTGAAGCGATTGTTTGAATGATCTTAGCACCGTATCTATGCAAGGAAGTAACTGCATCTTACTATTTCAGTTAACTATTGTGTGAAAAGCCATCCCAAAATTTAGTGGCTTAAAACAACAACCACTTTTTGCTTTCTGCTTATCCTATTTGGGGCCTCTCGTGATTACAGTAGGAGGACAACTGTGCCTGGAATGTCAAAATGGCTCCCTCACGTCTTTGATGATTGGTGGGAACATCTGGATGACTAGGTCTCTCCAGGTGGCTAGGTTAGGCTTCTTTACATCATGGTCATATTTGTCCTGGGACTGGCCAGAATTCAAGGGGAGAGGAAATAAATGTCCTTTCTTGATGGGAGAACTGACAAAAAATTTGTGGCCACCTTTAATCTACCATATCTATACTTAACCATTGTATCTTGAATGCATCATTTCCTTCTTGTTATATGTCTTTTTTATTTCTCCCTCCTTTTTGTCAAATTTTATCTAGTATATTCTATCTTGAAAGCATAGAAATGTTATATGGAGTTGCCTTTTTCTTTGTAATGTGTCGGAACCTTGGCATTCTGGAAGGCCTATTGGAAGCCGGGAGCATGATTTTAACCCTGGACGGAGTATCATCAAATAAAGATCAACTCAAAGATGATGACTGAGTCTGGGAGATTGCTTAAAAGCAGTCTGGGAAAGCTGATCCAGAGTATCCTCAAAGTTTGGCTAGGATCCAGCCTGAGTCCTGTATTTGTCCCTAGATAGCTGGGCCCTGCCAAATCCACAGTGAAGATGGCCAACAAACAGAAACACTACCGCTGACTCTGCTTTCCAGGGCAAGGTTAGTCTGTTCTTCCCTGCCCAACCCCATAGCACATTCCATCCTTGGATAATAACAGGGCTCATCTTTATTAACTAGACCACATCAGCATTACAGCACTCCTATAAACTCCTTGACCTTGCAAAGCATTATGAACAAATGGCCAAAAAGTTTAAACCAGTTGCTTAGGGTGGACTCATAAATGGCTATGTCTGTAGATACACTGTGATCTTTACTGTTGCATAATAAATAATGTGAATTTTTATCAAAAAGCAGCATTGATTTTTTTTCTCTTTGGAAATAGATATGTGGTAATGCTTTCTTCTTTAGTTCTAAAAAGTCAAATAAAAAAACTCCTGAAAATTATAGTCCAATAGTTCTTACTTGATATAAACCCAAAGTTGATTTGTAAAATTTTGACCTCAGTCATTACCAACCCAATGGCAGGCTTCTAGACACTTGGGTGGCCTTTGGCATTTTGACTGTAAAATGCATATGGGACTTTCTAGTAGTAATTGTAACCATTTTCTGCCATCTCAGCATAAATAAAACCAATTTTAGTAGAAAATTAGGTAGTAAGAAAAAGGTGGTGTAGCAGTTATGAAGATCATTCCAGGTGCAATTGTTTAAGTGAATACCCATAGTAAGGGATTTTACCGATCGTCTAAAGGAGAAAAGAGAAAGAAAGTAGGAGAATAAATACATTCCTTCCCCTGCAGTGGAGACAATAAGGTTTAACAGAAACAGCCAGAACAAAATCATATACAAGTCCAAATGGTTATATTAAGGGCAGAGTTCTGGTTGCAAAATGTTGTTGACTATTCTGACATTGAGATTACTAAATCAACTAATGACAGAGAATGTTATGTACCAAAATGAGTACTACACCGTGACAGGAGCTCCTGAACAAAAGGTGAGAGGAGAATGAAAGGGCCGGGAAGCATATTGTCAAAAAACACTTTCTTTTCTTTCTTCATGTTATCAGTCTACTACTAGAAAATTGAAAGATTTTATATTTGGGGATCTAAGAATAAGTATCATGGCCACTTGCAGAAATGGGAATTTTGGAAGAATTAAAATGGGAGTCAACAGGCAATAAAGGCTCTAGGAAAAGACTCATCAGCCTTTTTTTGTTTTTTAATCCTGCTACTGATTTGAGTACTTTCTTTCTTCATCCTGCCTACCTGGTATTCTTATTATCATATATTCATATTTCTTTCACTTGTAATTGTGTGCGTTTACCTGTACTGCTTCTTAGTCCTTCTCTAACTGTAAAGTGAGTGCTTGAAGAACACCACCACCTCGTCTTTTATTCTCATTGTAATTTTCTCCTGCCTAATACAATTCTCTGGGCTCCATGAGACTTAGTGCATGCTACCAATGGGTAAATGGAACTAATGGGTAAATGGAAACGCAGTATCACCAGGGATGTGGGCCTATCAGCACTTCACAATGACCACATGACCACCAAGGGGCAGATCATTACTGCCATCTTTTGTGCCACAGTTTATGTGTGTGATGGTTAAGCAAGCACACTTAGATCTGCTTTTGAGACCAGGCTTCTGTGGAAACTAACTGACAACTAACTAGCTAATTTACTAACTAACTAATTAAGAGCAAGTTAATCGACATCTTTAGACCTAGTATTTTCACCTTTAACATAGAGATAATAATAGAATGTATCTGATTATGTTGCTATAATGTTGTTTAAATCTCTCACATGGGACATATCACCATCTGTAGATGCCAACTTTTACAAATTTCATTTTATAAATAACCCTTTTATTCTCTCTCCATTGCACTTTCAACACAATACCTGCTTGGAATGTTCTTTTCATCGGCTAACATTTCTATTGCCCATTGTCCTTTTTAAAATTGTTCTTTACTACACCCAAGCCCAAGCCCAAGGCCATTTGGTGGTGACATGTTACAAATAACATTATTAACATAATTAAAAGGTCATATCAGAGTGGCTCCTGTGGGAAATGCCACCTTTGACTTGTATTCAAGCTTGGGTCACCGGGGTCATTGTTTACCCTAGTTGACCCAATGCTATTCTTTGGATAAAGTGATGGTTTGCAAGGTGGGCATGCTCAACACATGACCAGTGTGATTTGACCTTATTCCATTTAAATTTTTATATCTATAATATTCATTGAGTGCCTATTGTGCACTTTTATTGTGCTTGTATGTAGATTCTTCAGTCTTTATAAGAACCTATTCAACTATATAGGTGTTTCAGCGCAAATCTAACCAAGTCAATTTGCAAAATATAGTGTCACTTATTAGAGAAATAACAAAATGTGATCATAATGGATATATAATTAAAATACTGTATGACATACTATATTTGCAATCCATGGGTAATATGATGACCATTAACCTGGATTTCTTTCCATCCATGCTTCTTTTGCTTTAGTAGCAGCTAAATTGCCATTGCTTAGGGCCAGAATGTTCTGTGGGTGGGTGCTGGTTCCTATAATTTTACAAAACTCTTAGGCAATCTGGTGGCCTACCACCTTTCCTCCCTGCTCCCTCTGAGAACCACAGAGGGTCTCTCTCCCTCCTCCTCCTCATCTTTTTTGTTAGTAAGATATGTGGACTTGCCTAGACTTACAAGTGGACTCTGCCAGGTCCTTGAGTATTCTCCAGAGGAACAGAGAGCACCGCACAAAAGAAAAAATAAGATTTTTTAGATGGCTCTTATGTTCTTTTAAAATCTGACTTCTTTATTTTTACTTGACAGTTTTTTATTCTTTTCCCTTTTATTTTTCTATTGATTCAAAGAAATAGAAGAATGGATTCCTGTGATAAGTACTAGCTTGCCATATAAAATTAGTAAAAGATTGATTTCTCAAGGAAAATATTTTAAATAACCAAGATAAAGTAATATTTGCCAGGGTCTGGAAGAGTTTCTATGGAAGAGACAGTGCGTACAGTAAATGTTCATGCTAACAACACAAACAAGGGCCTGTCTGAGGACTTCATAGTAAATTCAGCTTCATATCTGCTTTTGACAACCTGTCCTCCTTGACATGGTTTAACCTTCCTTAAATAAGGGTGTCTGATATTTAATTTGTTCATGTTGAGAAATACTTTGAAGATAAAATATGTATATATGATGCGCCATGTGTTTATTTGGTCAATTTTAGGTAAACTGGTATATTTGTATATACTCAAAACAATATCCCCTCACCAATAATTTATGCAATTCTATATTTTGAGGATATTATAAATGGTAATAATACAAATTTAACCATTTATAGTAAAACATCTGCAGCACTAGTTTATTCAGTTGACTTATCAACTTAGATCATCAACATTTATTAGAACTGTACATAATATATTTTAATAGGATTAATACAGAACTATAAGGATTTCAAGTGAATTAATTATCTATAGTTATTTAGCAAAGGAGTTGAAAGTTTCCATATATTTACTTCCTGTTTAGAGATGAATATGAGTGAAGGGAATGAGAAAAGATATAATCCAAGGACTGTCAAAATAATTTGAGAGACTTTTAAAAGAAAGTATTATGTGTTATTGATTAAAACATTGTTACTTGTATATCAAATTTTAACATAACTTGATAACTATTCATCAACCAATCCACATGCCTGTGTTCTAAAATTAAATAAGGAATATTTCGTTAAAATTAAAGCAAATTACTTTATTTCCATCTTAAAATATTGTTTTTTATTTGCCTTTAAGACAATTTATTTCAAGTTCAGGAAATATTTTATTTTTTAGCTCTACCAATTAAGACCAACCCTCCAAAAATTTTGTTTATAAATACCAACATTTTAATGTGGCATGCAGGCTAACTTTCAAAACATTAATAAAATAATATAATGCCAGATAACCCACCAAAAATTATTTCCAAATCAACCCACATGTCAATTAATGCAGCCGATTTGATGACTCATTAACAAATTACATTTTTCTCATAAGAATTTGGACCAAAGTCAATCTGACTTTGAAAAAAATGATCAAAGCTACCCAATCAAATTAATTCTGCATTGACTTCCTTGCCTTTGGCCATTGAAATGTGACCTCACATTTATTTATTGTTCTTCATTGCATCTCAGTGTGAATGGATTGGATGTTACCAAGAAAAAAACTCACAGTATCTCTTCCAAATGAATATTAGAAATGTGAAAGAAAGTTGGTATTGTTTCATGCCCCAAAGTACATTGTTGACTTTATGTCTCATATATTCTTTTGGTCTGGCAAAGAACAGGGCAATGGAAAGGGAATGGAAGGCATTCTGGAAAGTCTTCTGCTGACTTCTCAGTAGTGTGGGCTTGAAAACCATCACAGATCGGAGAGTGTTTTAAGTTCTTGTGCGTTGAGCTTCCAGCTTCTGCTTGAGCGGTGTGACAAGAGTTTGAGATGCCCTTCCAAATGTGCCCAGCTTAAGTTACAAGAAATATTAATAGCTTTGACCTCTTAAACTTTATATGAAGAAAAGGCTTTACTCACTTAAGGGCCACCCTATTGTAATCTGTATCTTTGAAGTGAGTCACGTACTAATTTCCTCTCAGGAAAGTTTATACCAAAATATGTTTAGTCAGTAAGGATTACTTTTTACTTTAGGGACTCAAAACACCTTAGATTTAAGCAGTCTAAATAACAGTTAACCAAATTAATGCAGTCTTTGAAAAAATGTGTATAGAATAACAAGCAAAATAAACTACCAATCCACTGAGACTTCTTTTATTCTTTTATTTTTATGTAAAAAGGCATTCTGTTAATAAATATATGAAAGTGAACAAAATGAAATTTTGTGCCTGGTAAAGTTACATGAGACAATGACTGACATAATAAAATAAGAGTTCTTTACCTCTGAGTAAGTAAGTCTGTGAAGATCCCAGATATCATTTGACTGATAATAGCTTTGTTATACCTACACCCGGTGTATTAGGATTTAGCATTATTAGAAATGAGGCCTCTTCAGGAATGTTCAGAGTAATACGAAGAATGTAACATATGTTTTAGAAGGACCCTAGAGTTCTAACTATTCATTGGAAAACAGAACCTACTCCCAAATCAAGCTTCTGATGGTCTTCTAGGCTCTTCTTACTAAAATAATAATAACAATAAAGGAACATTTATTAAATCCTTACTCCATTAAGGAGTTTTGGTAAGCCTATGATTCAGCTGTGGCTATTGTTACCTGAGAACCGTAAACACTGACAGACTCAATTCCTCTGAGCTATTCCATGGCATAGAGCCCTTTATGACCTGGGGTGATGAATGATGGGTAGCTGATGGAATACAAGTCAGGGACAGATGGAAATTTATGTTTGGCCTCCCTTTACTGTGTTTTGTCAATTCCCATTTTAATATCTCTAAAATCAGAAGGCAACTTACATGTTGTTTTGTAGTTTAATTGTAGTGTTTTTTTTCTTTATGATGCATAATATGATGGTACCTCTTGCAACTGACAGAGTAATAGATAAAATGAAATGTCATAACTCTTATTTTCTGATTTTAATCTATCAAATGCATAGGATGCATGAAAGATTACAAATTAGTGAGAATCTATGACTTACTATCAGCCTGTGCTATGTGGCTAAGAAATTCTTCTCACATATCTCCATTTTCAGATTCTAAGCCAATAACATTGTCTGTAATAACTCTTATTAATTTATGCATGTGTGTAGTGTGTCTGATGATAAAACTTTTCATGTTTGTTCTCAGTAAGCCATTGTTTTTAGGGCAATTTATATTGCAAGAAGCTAGGGAGCCTAACCAAGACGACATTCTATTAGAGAGACTGGACTGATTGTTTCTATCCATATTGAAAGCAAACCAATGGAAAGGTTTCCCAGAGAGGCTGAGAAACAGTTCACATGAAAAACTGAAACTCTGAATTTCAGAAGATTAGCCATTCAACTAAAGGGGATTGGGTGTCTTGCCTTTTCCCCCCATATGAATTCTTGCATGCAATCTAGTGTATCACTACCTCTGATTACTTAAATTCTGTGTTCCTGCCCAAAGGTGTTGAATTCGATGGACTGATGCTTAAGCAGGTAAAACTGGACATTCCTAGGAAAGAATATTCCAAACAATTTTGAATACAGAGAGAACTGAAATGATAATATGATCCACAATACTTATTCTGAAGATTTCCTACCTGTTACTTACTCTGATCTATACTATTCTATGTCATTTTTTAGAAGGCTGACTTCTGTTTTTCCCTTTTATATTTGAGAATGTTTATGTATCATTTGATACATTCAAAAGAATACATATAGCATAAATATGTTGTGAAGCATAGGAATAAATTCCAATAAACCATATTGAATATTACACATGCTATTAAAGCACTCGGAGCTCTTGGTATCAACCCATGCCTCAGCTACAAAATTTACTACTCTCCTGAATTTCTTGTATGTTCCCTAGCTTTTCTTTATAGATTTACCACATATATATGCATTCTTACCCAAAATATTTGTTTTGCTTGATTTTAACACTTAGGTGTTCTTTATTTAATTTATTTTTATTAGAGAGGCTGTGGATTTACAGAAAAACTATGCATGAAATATAGGATTCCCATCTACCACCCCACCCTACCACCAACACCCTGCATTGGTGTGGAACACGTGCTATAATTGATAATACTTTTTTGTAATTGTACAATTTTTTTAACAGTAGTTACCTTTGTTATGATTGATGAGAGATTATTAAAGTAATACTCTTAACTATCATCCACAGTTTACAGTAGGTGTATTTTTCCCCATACACCACCCTATTATTAACACCTTGCATCAATGTCATACATTTGTTATAATTCATAAAAAAGCAATATTATACTTGTAATGTTAACTATAGTCCATCATCTACAATAGGGTTCACTGTGTTATATAGCCTTATGCTTTATCTTTTAATTTTTATTCTAGTAACATATGACCTGAAGTTTCCCCTTTTAACCACATTCACATATATAATTCAGTGCTGTTAATGACACTCACAATCACATGCTAATATCACCACTATCCATTTCTAAACCTTTACAACCAGCCTAAATAGAAATTCTGTACAAATTAAGCATTATCTCCCCATTTTTCTACCTCTAAAAATACCCTGGTAACCTGTATTCTAGATTCTAACACTGTGAGTTTGCTTATTTTAATTAGTTCATGTCAGTGAGGTCATACAGTATTTGTTTTTTTGTTTCTGGCTTATTTCACTCAGCATAATACCCTTAAGGTTCATCCATGTTATTTCATGCATCAGGACTTCATTCCTTTTTACAGCTGAATAATATCCCATTGTATGTATATACCACTTTTCATTTATCCATTTATCAGTTGATGGACACTTAGGTTGGTAAAGCAAATCCAGTGTACTGGGTAGAGGTAGACAGCAATTTTAAATAAAGTAATTGTTTATGATGGGCCTGCTTGAGAAGATGGCATTTGATCAACCAAACAAACTGCATGAGTGTAGTTGTGGTTCATTCACTTTCCCTGCTGTAAGGTGTAAATATACCATAGTTAAATTAATCCCTTATTTATTTAGTTACGATGTTACAAACATTCTTGTGTATTTTTCCTGGGACACATGTATAAAGGCTTCTCTAGAATTTCTCTAGAATTTCTGAGACATAGGATATACAATGGTTAACTTAAAAACATGCCAGATCATTTTTCCAAATAGTTAAACAATTTATACTATTACCTACATCATATAATATTTCCTATGGTACGTGTTCTTTGGCAACATTCAATATTATTAGACTCCACTCCCTGCCCCCAAGATGGCTCCCTCATCTGTCTGCTCGTTGTCTGCTCGCTGTGTCTGCTTGCTGTATCTGCTCACTGTGTCTGCTCGTTGTGTCCACTCATCTTTAGGAGGCACTGGGAACTGAACCCAGGACCTCCCATGTGGGAGGCCGGTGCCCAACTGCTTGAGCCACATCCACTTCCTGCTCGTTGTGTCTGCTTGTTGTATCTGCTCGTTGCATCTGCTCATCTTCTTTTAGGAGGCACCGGGAACCAAACCCAGGACCTCCCATTTGGAAAGTGGGCACTTAATGGCTTGAGCCACATCCACTCCCAAGATTTGATTTTTGTCAATATAGTGAGTATAAAATTAAGTATCTTTGAAGGTTTAATATGCATTTTTCTGATTTCTACTGAGGCAAGCACCTTTTAATATAAATACTGGCATTACCTGTACCTCTTTTGTAAAATGCTTGTTCATGAGTGTTGCCTATTTTCTTTCCTGCCAGGTTGTTTCTATTTTTTCTTATTGGTTTATAGGAGCTCTGTTGGATGCCTAATTGTTTATCAGTTCTATGTGTGGCAAAATCTTCTCCCAGTGACTTCTTCTTTTACTTTTACTATGATGTCTTTTGATAAACAGAAATTGTTAATTTTTATGTATTAGAATAAATCATTTCTTTTATGATTAGTGCTATTGTCTCATTTTTTTAATTCATCCTTAACCCAAGGTCACAAATATTTTCCTTCCAAAAGTATTGCCTTAAATCCACCTGGAAATGATTTTTGGATATGTAACAGGTATGATTTCAGAATTCAACTTTTTGATATAGATTTTAATTATTAGATATGATTTGGATAAAAATAGATCCATCATCATTTAATGACTATCCATTGTTTCCCTACTGATCTGCAATGACACCCCTCTCTGATATCAATTTTTCATACATGCATGGGTCATGTATTAGTGTATTAGTCAGCCAAAGGGGTGCTGATGCAAATACCAGAAATCTGTTGGCTTTTATAAAAGATATTTATCTGGGGTAGAAGCTTACAGTTACCAGGCCATAAAACATAAGTTACTTCCCTCACCAAGTCTATTGCCACATGTTGGAGCAAGAAAGCTGCTGACATCTGCAAGGGTTAGCCTTCCTCTTCCTCTTAAGGCTCTGTGGTCCCAGCTTCTTCCAATATCAGCTGTAGGCTGGGATAAGTCTTGTTTCTTTCTTGGGGTTCATCCTCTTTGGGCTTAGCTGCTCTGTTCTCTACACAAGGTCAGCTGTAGACTATCAGTGTCTCTCTCTTCCTGGGGCCTCTGCCATATTCATGGAGCCACCTTTATTCCTCTGTGTTCTTCTTCTGTGTGTTTACTTCCCGGGGTTCCAGCATCCAAAACTCCAATTTCCTCTTCTGCCATGTCATTTTCTCTGTGAGTCTCTGCCCACCAAGGGGGCGGTGACTCAACATCCTACTGACCTGGACCAATCAAAGCCGTAATCATTATTTAATCAAGTAAAACTGAAACCTCTGAATCCAATCCATCTAATATGCCCAGAGGAACAAACCAGTTCAGAAACCAATATCCATTTTTGGAATTCAGAAACAATACCAAACTGCTACAGTCTGTTTCTAGGTTTTCTATTCCATTTAATTGGTCTATTTTTTTCCTTGTGCCAAACTACTTATTTATATTAGTAGCTTTTTAATACATGTAGATATCTGGTAGAGAATATATCCTTATATGCTTCCTTCTACAATTATTTTGGCTATATTTGGTTCTTGCAAACAATTCTTAGGATTCCCACCACCCTCTTGGGTTCATCAATTCACTAGAAGGACTTGCAGAACTCATAGAAAGCACTATAACTTACAACTTTAGTTTTATAAGAAGCCAATAATAATAAAGAAGAAGCCAAAAGAAGAGATGCATAGGGCAAGGCCTGAGAGAGTCTCAAACAGAAGCTTCAATGGAAGTCAGAACATGTCACCTGAAATTACAAAGATGTGGAATTTGTCTCCCGAAAAAGTGGGGACAAAGCCAAGTTTTTCATTATACTACACCCATAGACTTCAGATATCGACTATTCTTGGATATCACTTAGTATATCAGCTTCAAGCATCCAGTCTACTTGAGAATTTTACACCTATATTGCTCCATGCTATTTTGCCCTGACCCAAAATACCATCAGGCCAAGTCTTTCCACTGTACATTCTGCAACTCACAAATCTTACCTGGTCTTTAATAGCTTTCCTGAATGTCCACTTTTCTGTATTGTCATCTCTGATTTAACTCAGAAAGCAGATTTCATTTCATTTGAAGCCCTTTTAAATGGATGCTGTTTGTCAAAATTAGAAGGTAGGTGTATTCGTTTTTTGCAGCCACTATAACAAACAATTACTAACAAATTACCAGAAAAGCAGAAATTTATTCTTTCACCGTTCTGGAGGCCAGAAGTCCAAAATCAAGGTGTGGGAAGAGCCACACTCACGCTCAATGCTTTAGGGATGCTTCTGCTCCTTGTCTCCTCCAGCTTCTGGTGGCTGTCAACACTCCTGGGTTGTGGGTGCATCACTCCAGTCTCTAGCCCTGTGGTCACAGTGCCTCCTTCTCATCTCTTTGTGTCTTCTCCTCTTCTGTCTGTCTACTCTGTGTATTCCTTAAAAGGATACTTGGCATTAGATTTAGGGCCCACCTGGATAATCCATGTCGATCTCAAAATCTTTAACTTAAGTGTATCTCAAAATCTTTAACTTAAGTGTATCTGCAAAGACCATGTTTTCAATAAGGTCATATTTGTAGGTTCTTTTATTAAGCCTTATGTATTAGATACTGTATAGGAATTGGGATATTATGGGGAACAAGTCAAACACCAAATCATTTTTCATATTTTTGAGGGCTCATCACTCAACCCACTTGAGTAAGTTTGATATGCTCTTTGTACCCCAGCATTATTTTCAAGCCATTATTTTCCTTCACTTCTGTACAAAAATTCCTATTCATTCGAAACTGATGCTATCTTGCTTCCATTTTATGCACTCTCCTTTGCTTTAATTTGCAGTTTCCTCCTAATCAGTCTCAGTTTGTATCTTCATGAATAACTCAATCAATACCCAATTTCTCAGTACCTTCCTACATCTCTACAACTTCACTTCCTCTCCATTTGAGCCACCCCATCCTGTGGCAGTGCCCTGGACCTTGTTATAAATCCAAACTTCTTTACCTCTCCCCTTTAAATTTCACATATTTAAGATGACATTTCAGATCTCTTATTTAGTTACCCCCACTACATATTTTCTTCAACCTCATTAAGTACTAGAACTTCTTAGCCTTTCTTTTTAACCCTAGTTAAGAGCTCCCTTTGCTTGTTACCAGAGTAGTGCCTGGTCTATAGAAAGTGCTCAAGGTTTGCTATCTGGTTCTAGCAGCAGAAGTATCAGTATCCAGGATCATATTCCATCAGCTTAACCACTTCCTTACCAGTAATTTCAATTCTCCTGTGCCTTTGCCCTTCAACATTCTCTTATTTTGCCAAACCCCAAACCTGGATCAATTCCAACAAAACAGAAACAGTCCTTATCCTTATTGACTTCAGACTGATTGCAGAGAGACACTAAATGATAATGAGAAGTATCTTAGTGTTCAGAATGGGAAAGTGCAAAAACCAGACTAAGAGAGAGGCACAGTATCCCTGAGAAAGTGGTATTTAAACTGAAACCTGAATAATGCTGAGATCTGGCTAAGTGAAGTGTGAAGAGAAGAGAGTTCTGGCAGTGGAGAAATACGTGCAAAGGCCAGAATATCAGGTCATTTGGGTCTCAGTTTAGGCATTAAACTTTATCCAGGGAGCCTTCCCTAACCTCCTGTGTCTAATTCAGGTATCCCTTCTTTATGCTCCCTCAGAAATCATTAGTGCTCCGTTGCTTCTTTTGCAATATATTTACCTGTTTTCTTTACTTTCTCCCTCACCTGTTTCTGGAAAAATGATTTGGTGTTTGACTTGTTCCCCATAATATCCCAATTCCTGTACAGTATCTAATACATAAGGCTTAATAAAAGTTGTCAATTGAATTAATAAATCAATAAGAGAAAAGTCCCTAAGGCAACAATGGCTATGGATGGAGGCCAAGTGCCATGTTTTGCCATTGTGGAGGTCACACCAGTGAGACTTATCCAAATCAATTGAATTCAAAATAATGAATATTTATTGCAGGATGTGGGTATTGTTCTAGGCACTGTTGAAATGCCCCTTATTCTTCTCCTCTCTCATTGTACATTGATATTACTGTTATTTATCTGAGGAAATTCTATGCAAAATGCATAATGTGCAGAGCATACTTGGTCACACTGAGTACTCAGTCCAGTGGAACAAGAGAATTCTTTTTATATAAATGTATAGTTTGAGGGATCATTTTTAGCAGTTACTGAGTCATTGCTTAGCTTTCAGCCTCTATAGCCATGAAGGATTGGGAAATGGTCTCCAGAACAGCAGTTCTCAACAACTCCACAGTATGTCCTAGTTGTGAGATAAGGTCACAAAAAAGTGCTACTAATAACCACGAGGCATTGCAGTTGGTGATTTAAAAAAAAAATAAATTTGAGAGATGATTCTCCACTTTCCTGCTAATATTATTAGTCTCATCTACTACATTCTGATATGCTTTCTTGAGGGAGAGAATTACAACTATTGAAGTGGAATTGAGCATAGCCCATAGCTTGACGATGGCTGTGTGTGCACCTGAATTTTGTGTCTGTCATCGATGTCACAGCTGCTTCCCTGGAGGTGGCTCTAGTCTCTATGCAGAGACTACATCTTCTTTTTCTAGCCGTAAGAGGTGCTTTTTAGAGCTCCTGGAACTTTGTCATAGCTGTAGAAGGAAAGGAGGCAGTTGGCAGTCCATTTGAATGGAAATAAAACCGTTAACACATCACCCCTGGGACTGTTGATAGATCAAGGGTTTTAGCCACTTCAGACAGATTAATGCTGTTATATGTTTAAACAGGACCCCTTCAGAGGAAAGTCATTGGGGGTAGGGTGTTGGCAGACATTGTTTTCTTGCTGTGATTATACATGATGAAAATACTTTCTTTGAAGTTGCTGCATTAGTTAGGAATTTCCCTTCCAAGAGTTGACATCCTTTGAGCATTTTAAAAGCAAATCACATAATACTGCTATGGAAGCATCAAATTTTCAGTCTTCTTGGGGAATGGGGAAGGAAGGTAGACCAGCCCATTGAATGCACTAAAATAACCCATTTCTGAGATGTGCTCATATTTTAGATATATTGCATGCATATCAGTGGAGAAAAAAGATGGGATGAAGTCCTCTTGACATGTTTCCTCTGTAAACTGAGTTTGTACAAGGCTATTTCCAGCATGGTGCTTTAATGTCAGCATTTATAATTTTGACTTTAATTATTTTCATTTATAATAATATCGTGTGTGGCAAAACTGAGACTGCCATATTATTGTATTTCTATAACAATTAAAGGGAAGTGAAGTGGAATGAGCATGGAATTGAGTTTGAAAATCTGGATTCTTATTTAAGATTTAGTCACTAATTAAGTAGACTTCTTGGATGAGCTACTGTAGGCCCTATGTGTTTCAACACAAAAAAAGAGAAGAATGGACTAGATCAGCTGACCTCAAGTGTGTCCCTCAGAAACTGTAGTGCTCCCTAGAACCCCTCAAAAACCACTATGAAAAAGTAGAGAGCAGAGAAAAGGTGTAAGTGGGACTCTATGTTTCCTACGTCCACTTTCACTGGAACTTCCACTTTCAACTCCTTTATTTATTGGGCTTTCTTAGAACATTTTCTTTGTAGAAAGTGTTCCTGTGTTATTTTCTTTTTAAAAAGTGGATTAGAAAAACAAAACAAAACAAAAAGTGGATTAGATGACCTACAAGTGTCCTTGCTGCACTAATATTCCACTATTCTGTTCTGGCTAAGGGTTACAACTTAAACTGACATATTACATATCTTAAAATTTTACTTTGATACATTTCCAGAAGAAATCAGCCTAAAAAACAATGCCACAAAAGAAAATCTTAAATAATGTCATAAATGCCCCAATCTTCAGCTAAACTCAAAAATAAAAATAAGACTATTCAGGTTATTTTATAGCATATTATGATTATTCATCTGAAAATAGATTTTATCCTCAGAATAGAGGACCAAAAATCACCAGAAACAACTTCTCCTTATTCTGAGAATATTTGATTGACTTCTAATTTTTCTTTTCAGTTCATTTTAACAAACTTAAAAAAAAAAAAATCTAGTATGTAATAGCCAATGACTATGTTAGACTTTGGAGCTACAAAACCAAAAAAGTTCCTGGCCTTGAAAAATATAGTCTAGTGGGGGGGGAAATAGGCATTTAAACAGTTAATTGCAAAGTAATGAAGTATGTGCAGGAATAAAAGTATTAATACATAATATGTAAGGCTGCTAGTTTTAGGGCTTCCTAGTTTAATAGCTTCATTTTCTTCTTTCATAAAATTAGGATATGAAAGGTAGCCATCTCATAGGATGGCTTAAATGAGATAATTAATGTTAAAGTCCTGGCACAATGTTCAGTAAAAAGCATTTACCAATACTTAAATTGTGGTTATCATTATTATGCCACTTAAATGATAGTGAATGCACGCCAAAATTGGGAACGGCTGCTCGTTTGGGTTGTCCCTACATCTGCTTCAGCTGACACCACCAGATCTTTCCCAGCCAGAACTCTGGAGAACATTGGGTCCCTAGAGCTTTTGGCAGTGTACACGAGCAACTGGGAGGAAATTTGCTCTTGCCATCGCCACTAGGAGGAAGATGTGTGGGAATTACAGAAACCCTGGGTGTGAGGGAGGAGAAATATGTCCAGTTTTGCCTGTGTGGGGAGGTCTATTGTGGCGTGCAGTAAAACTAGAGGGTAATAATTCAGCAAGTTGTGAGTTCAACAGCATTTATGATGTGGCGTGGGTCCTATCCAAAATTTATCATATTGTTTTATAGTAAAGACATTCATTTATAAGTAAACATTTGATTGATAACATGTTGTAAATCAGGGATAAATTATAAATACATGCAAGTCCTAGGCTTTAACACTAACATTTTTAACTTTAAAAAACATAATTCTTATGCAAATGTATCATGTGGCTCACCAACCAGGGGACACACCTTATTGAGTTGCTTATGAGATTCTTCTCTCAGAGTTCATTAAAAAGCAATACCTACTGACT
>JAQZBX010051515.1:9384-19451 GCA_029593785.1 Cabassous unicinctus | reverse complement strand
TTAAATGCAAGAGATAAGTACAAGGAAGCTCAGAAGAAAAAAAAAAAAGAAACTAAACTAAAAATAAAATATAATTAGCAGATTGGGACATTCAAAAAAATGGGAAAGAAATACACTATCATTTCTACATACCCTATTGGTGACATCGGTTGGTCCTATTCAGTGTGGGAGGACAATGTACAAGGGTGCAAATGTCAGGAGGTGGGGTTAATTGAGGGCCATCTTTGAGCTGGTGACCACAGGTGGACACTTGCTGTTCAAAGGAGTGGGCAAAGCTTTAAGGTCAGTTTTGCAGACTGGGGACTTGCTAGCTGGGCCATACTGAGTGATGTTCCTAAGCCACCAGGAACTATCAGGCAGGGTTTGAGACTTGGAAAGGGGAAGGAGGTATCCAGAGGAGACATCTCCCTCCTGCAAAAAGATGGCTTTCCCTGTTTACAGAACTGCTCTCCTGGAGGATTTGCATCAGCCATGATGTAACTTTATTTCCTATAAAGCCTGGGGATATCTGTAAAACATGAACATTACAGCATCCAAGCTGCTTCTCCCAAGTTGCCTCACATGTGGAAAACTGTTATATGCAGAAGTCGTAACAGACCACGTTTCCAGATTTGTGGCTCTGAAAATATGGTCATTATGGACTTAGGTTTCTCCAGTGCTAGTAAATCCATCTGGGTTCTCAGTTCACAATCAGCCCAGAGGTAAAAGCACTAGGGTTCTGTCACAAGAGGGTGAACCAGTCCAGCCTTAGGGTCAGGGTGGGCAGGTACTTGGGATTGGATACCCACTGGCCTTAGAGAACAGTGTCTGGGCAGGATCTCCATGGGAATCAATGCCAGGGAGGACCAGTGGGAGGGAAAGGGCCGGCATCCCAGCTTGTCTTAGTTTGATTTCCCAGGAGCAAAACCCATGCCAAATTAGCTCAAAAAGTAAGGTGTTCATTACAAGGCCACAGGTCTGATGGAAACCATCGGTCCTAGGGAAGGAGGCATTCTGGTGTTCCACTGTGAACGTAATTCAAATGCCAGTTCCAGGAAGTCTGTGCTTTCTGGTTCACATTTTGGAGAGGGAAGCTGATTGGTTCAACCTAGCCTGGGTTTCTTCTGGAGTTCACCTCTAATCTAATCTGTCATGGCCAGCGTTCTCATGGTAATTAGTTGTGCCCCTTCTTGACTGTGGTCCCATCTGCAGAAGGGGGAAAGGGAGGAAGGGTTGGTATCTTTAGTTCACATCCTAGGAGAGAGGACCAGGAAGTAGTGTACACACAGCTGAGCTGGCAAGGGATTGGCATCAGAGAATCCTGTTGGTGGGTTGCAGACCTCAGAGAAAGGATATTAAGAAAGCTAAGTCCATCCCTTTAAGAAACTGGAGATAAGTTATGGGTAGGGCAGTAAAAAATTAACAGTTATTAGAAAGGAGTCAGAGAAAGAGGGGGATAGCATGACAGTGATTTGGTGTTGAGCTGCCTGATCTTAATTCTTCCTAAGTAGGGCCAAGAGTGGCCTCTGAACCTGGGCAGGGCTCAATTAAAAGGGTTCAGCCAGCCCCGGGGCTGGATTGGAAAGGGAGGCAGGGGTAGAGGCTCAGGCAGGACAACGCAGATATGAAATGATGGATCAAATAAGACTGGTCAGTGGAAACTTTCATCTTGATCATTAAGACAACTGGAGCAGGTAACTGACTATAATCCATTGCTCAGAAATTGACTTGCCCATGGTCAATATGATCCATCGCATAGACATGACTTGGCTTTAAGATACCAAAGCCTTCTCCTTGATGCCACTACAAAGTCACAAGCCAGGGAACTAACCTGTCTCGGCTGAAAGTCAGAAAGAATGGAATGGAATGGATACTGTGCCTTGGTTTGGAGCCATTTAAAAGTTTTTTTGAGAAGGCTATATTGATAACCAAATTACCCAAAAAGGTTTTCTTTCATCTTCCTCAGCCCAAAAGGATATTTAAAAAGGCAAGAAAACATTAGGATAGCAGCAGGTGATAAGAACATTTGCTAGTTACAGTAATAGCTGATGCCCTTCTTCCCTAATGTACCATCCTTCGACAAATACAGGGGTTGCTGTGAAATACGTGGTGGTGAGCAGTTTGCTTTTATCTCTTGTTGTTTCTCCCCTTCTCCAGCAGATGTGAGGTTGTTTGTAGTTTCCAGGAGTGTACTGTTACTCTTTGGTGTTTGGGAAAGTCTTTTAGTATGTTTTTGCTGCCTCTTATATAATGTTTCTGGAAGGATGAGAGTAAGGCTGGGCTCTTTATTGTTTCCATGATGATGCAGTGGACCAAACGAGAGCCTGCCAAGGAGAGGCTGTGCTATCTGATGGTGGCTGGGCTAGCCAGCTTGACGATGGATTCCTGGGGAAGCTAAGACTCTTCTCTTTCTGGGTAACCCCAGTCTTCTAGAGCCTTCCTGGTCTAAGTCATCTAATGCAACACTTGTAGGTCTTCCCCTTCTTTGGGAGTCAATAGAGGTGTTTCCAAAATATATTGGACTCTCTATGCTCCAAGCTCATGTGCTATTAAATTTCTGGCCTTCTGTGGATAGGGTAAGGCCATGTAACTATTTCTGGACAAAGAGTTGTGAGTGAAAGTGACTTGTGTCATTTCCTGGCTGAAGTATTAACTTGCTAGTTCAAGACCTTTGTGATGGTTTGAAGCTGTTATGTACCTCCAGAAAAGTATGTTCTTAAAGCTAATCCATTCTTGTGGGTGTAAACCTATTATAAGCATGACCCTTTGATAAGGTTACTTCAGTTAAGGTGTGGCCCAGGGTGGGTCTTAATCCTCTTACTGGAGTCCTTTATAAGAGAATGAAATTTAAACAAAGAAAGAGAAAGCCATGGAAGCCAGAAGCTGAAAGCAACGAAACCCATGAGAGATAGGAGAGACCAGCAGACGTCGCCCTTTCCCTTGCCACGTCACAGAGGAGTCCAGGATTGCCAGAAGCTGGTCATTAGGGAGAAAGCATAACCTTGATGATGCCTTGAATTGGATATTTTTCTCAGCTTAAAAACTGTAAGCTTGTAAATGAATAAATTCCCATTGTTAAAAGCTAACCCATTTTATGGTATCTGCTTGAGCAGCTTTAGCAAACTGGAACAACCCTCCAAGTTCACAATAGTGGCTGCACCATCAACCTGGGTCCCTAAGTGAACACGATGACAGAGCCCTCTGCTCACCAGAAATGGGCATGGACTATAAGAAAAAATATATTTCATTGTTTTTTAGCTGCTGAGATTTTAAAAAAATTACAACATACCCTGACTGATGCATTTTCTTTCTTTTTCTTTATTACTATTTATTATGCAAAACCATTAAAAGTTGTTCTGTAAAATGAAAAAGAAAAGAAAAAATCACCCACAATTCTGCCACCCTCAATATGTAAAATCATTTCTATTTTTCAATGTTTCTTTTCTTTTTCTTTTTTGGATTTGTAATTTTTGCTTAGTTGTCGCAAAGGCATGGATTTAATTTTGTATTTTTGTTTTTTTTCAGTTAATTTTATCAAGGCCCTATTGATGGTAGAAACCTAGACTGTTTTATTTACCACGAAATCTGTCCTGTCACTTCATACAAAGGCAAGCACATAATAGGTGCTTAATAAATAATGGATGAATCAATATTTAATAATTTTTCTTTCTTCTTAGCATAAGGATTGCTGGAAGATAATGTGTGTATGACTGGTCAGCAATTGCAGGCTCTGAATAGATTCAGAGTACAGGTTTATCCAGTGGCAGATTATATATATATATATATATATATATATATATATATATGAAATTTTTGTTTTGTTTTGCTTTTCCTCTGTTCAGCATTGGTAAGCTTTCCCGGTTCCTGTGGAAGCTCATAGCCCCTTCCTAGTACTCTAGTACTTGTCTACTTCTCTCCTCAGTCTTGGATGAAGCCGCTTGGCAGCTTCCACTTGAATCTCACATAGAAAATCTTCAAGACACGAGTGGACTTGTGTCTTGAAAATTGTACTCCGTTCTTTCTTCTAATATGATACATGAGCCTGGAGAAGTCAAAGGTTTCCCACAGTCATGAAACCTCTGAGTGGCAAGGCTGAGATTAAAATGCAGTTTCCCAGGAGCGGATGTAACTCAAGTGGTTGAGCACCTGCTTCCCACGTACAAGGTCCTGGGTTCAATCCCTAGTACCTCCTAAAAAAAAAATGCACTTTCCTAAATCCAAATCCATGGTTCATTTGAAGGTCTTTTCTGCACACCAATTCCTGCTCTTGGCCCAGGGTAAACTATTCTCCTGGCTGTGGGTTTCCAAGTGCCTTAGAGCAGGGATCTTGTAATGTTTACTTTCAGTTTGACTTACTGATTTTCCTTTTGCTAATTTTCTCCTTCTACTTCTTCTTTCTCCTCCCCCTCCTCCTCCCCCTCCCCCTCCCCCTCCTTCTCCCTCTCCTCCCCCTCCTTCTTCTCTCTTTCTAATTCTCTCTCTCTGAAGCCTGCATACCTCAGATTTATTGTTAAGGCTCATTTCCAGGTCAATCCATTCATGCCACAGTATCCAGAAAGCCAAGGTCAGCCTGGTCACCAGCAGGCCCATGTAACATATGGCTTACCTCAGCTGCAACACGTCCCTATCCTGGTCCTTCTTTTTGAAATTTGACTCTAATTGCTTACTTCCTTTATGCTAGCAAGTACCTATCATGGGTCAGCTCTGTATCAGGAAATTTCACATTTGCTATCCTATCTAATCCTCACAACTTTGTCAGAAAGAGATTATGATCCACTTTTACAGATGAGGGATAAGACCCAAGAAGTTAAAATCCTCGCCCAAGACTGAACACTGTCCAATAGAAATATAATAGGAACCACATTTCTAGCAGTTACACTAAAAAAAGTAAAAAGAAATAGGTAATATCAATTTTAATAATGTATTTTATTTAGCCTAGTATATATAAAATATTATCATTTCAACATGTAATCAATATGAAAAATGATTAATGAAATCTTTTTTGCATATTTTTGTACTAAATCCTTAAAATTTGGTGTACATTTTATACTTACAGCGCATTTCAATTCAGACATTTCAAGTGCTCAATAGTCACATGTGGCTAATGACAACCATATTGGACAGTGCAAGTATAAGGCATAAATCAGATTATATGACTCCTCCACTAACTTATCCAGTATCTTCCCATTGCAATTAGAATAAAGTTTAAACTTTTACCCATGGCTTATGCAACTCTAAATGACCTGGACTCTGGCTACCTCTCCAACTTTATATCCTTCATTCACTATGCTCCAGTCCTACTGGCATTTTTGTCCCCTGGACATGCAAATCTGTTTCCATCTCAGGACCCTTGCACTTGCTGTGCCTTTGCTTGATTGCTTCCTTTCCACCATTCAGGACTTAAAGCAAATTTCACCTCCTCAAAGAGGCCTTCTCTGACTATTCCAGCTAAATAGGGCACCCAACCCCCTGCCCCATCCTTGTCTACTGCATGACTCTTTTTATGTTTCTCATAGCACTTATTGTCTTAAATTACTTTATATGCTTGCGTGTTTATTGTCTGTTTCCCACTCATTAGAATGTGAGCTTGTTGAGGTTAGGGAATCTCTTTATTTGTTCAGAGTAATATTCCTGGAACATGGAATAGCATCCTGCATATAGTAGGTGCTCAAGAAATATTTGCTGACCAACTGAATGTCTGACTTAAATTAACCCTGTAAGCCTCAGTCAGATTTTGCAGTTTTGAGGTGCATTTTGCCTTAAGTCAAACTTTCTGTTTTGAGATGCTGTTTTTTTTTTCACTGTATGATTCCATTTATTTGAAATTCTAGAACGGACAAAACTCAGCCACAGAGCTAGCAGATCAGCGTGAAATGCTGTTTTTATTAGTACTTCCTTTATAGAGAAGAATTTAAATCCCTCCTCCTTGATGGAGTTGTCTACTTCTCCATTTCCAGAAACTGGGAGATTTCTGAGGAGGGTCTTGGTGGTCTCCATGCCCTCCTTGGCCTTTTCCTTACAAGCACATGATCCACCCACTTCCCTACTCCCCACTTTAGCTGCCCAAGTCACGTTCAGGATGACCCAGGATGGCCCACCTCACCTAACTGTCTTCATGGGACACCCAGCATCTCCTGTGTCTACCCTCTCTCTCCCCTCACCCCAATTTCTTCCATTGTTCATCTCTTCCCCCCTCAGCCCATTCCACTCTACCCCTTTTTACCTCTTGTGAAGTCACCCAGGGCTTAAGGTCACGGACCTCTTAGTCAGATATCCAGGTTCAAATCATGGGTCCACCTCTTGCTACCTGTGCAGGCTTGTTCTTAGGAAGTTGTTCTCTGAGCTTCCAGTTTTATCTGTAACATGGCAAGAACAATATTATTTCCCCTGAAAGGGTTACAGTGAGTATTAAATGAGATGATGCACAAAAATTATTTTGAAATACTCTGGCACATAGTATGTGCACCAGACATGTTAGCTATCCATGCTAGTCTTTCTCCACTCCCCCCACCCCACTATGCTCTTTACTTCCCTTCTCCCATTTTCTACATGGGCAATGATATAGGGCAGGGGTGTCAAAATTATAGCTGTAGATATGAGGAAAAGGACGAATTTGTTCCAGCAGGATGTTTAAATTTTGGAGGGAAATATTCACTGGTTTGAATTTGAATGCTATTTGACCTTGGGTGAATTATTTTGCCTCTTCACTGTTTTGTCTCTGTAATGGACATAATAATATATTTAGTGCCAAAAGGCCACTGTGCGATGCGATACACATCTACACATCTACAGATGCATGTGTACAGTGTCTGATAGATTCTACAAATGTACATTTCTACCTCCTTTCTAAAATTATCTCACGAAAAGAGAAGCGAAATCTTTTAGATTCAGGGTGATTTAGTCTACAGAGAAAGGGATTTGTCATTTCCTTGGGCATAGTTAGAGAGGAGTTATAAAAGTTCCATAACTAATTGAGGCTCCTGTGTCCACAAGTTACAAAAGCAAAGGTCAGGGGCTTTGTCCGGAACTGTTAAACCCTGGCATCTCATCCGGAGTTTCAAGTCTCTGCAGCCCCCTAGCGGCCACTGACTGCGGCTGAGGCGTCGTAGTTCATGACAAACTGCTGTCAACTTGCCTTCGGACGGAATTATTATATAGAGAGAGATTACGGGTGGTGGCTGGCGCGGCGAAAGGGCCCGCATTTTAGTCCTTTCTACATTTCAAGTGGAAAAGTGTGCTTCCACCAGTGCGCACGCTGGCACAATCTGATGAAAATCCAAACGTTTGCACATACAAGCTTTAGTTTCCACACCCTTTCCCTCCTCGCCTCTTTCTCTTTCTCCTTCCTCTCTCCTTGGGTCAGATAATTCTTTGCCTTTAAACCTGTAAAAATCAGTGCACAAGGCATGGGGACCAACTTTAGAGGAGAACTGAGGGATTCATGTGAACCAAAGATTATGGTCTTGTCTGTGGCTCTAGTGAACCACTTTGGGAGAGTGGGAGGGAAAGGAAGACCAGAGGTATTTTAGAGGTTTGTTAAAAAAAAAAAAAGCCTGGAGTTCCGAACTCTCATTTCCAAGGCGTCGGATGCCTATTCCTTCCAGCGATGTCACCCCTGCACCTTCCCTGCTCATTATTCAGGATAATGAATAACAGGAGCAGTTAAGAGGATGGAGTAAGTGTTTTGGGAGTCAATAAGTTCACTGCGACTCAGTTTCCTCATCTGTAAAACTGGAATAAAAAAATATTTGCCCTGCAGGGAGGAGAGGAGATGATCATTTTCGGGTATCATTGTGAGACAATGCGGGGTGACTGATGGAAAGTCTGAAATTGAAGAATGCCTCGGAGCCACCCGCGTCCCGGAATCTGCCAACTCTTTCCGCGAGGACCGCGGGACCGCCAGGTTCCCAGGCGTGCGTTCAAATAATGAAAGGATCAGAGACGGTTTTGTCTCTGGTACCCAGTTCAAGCTGATGTCGGCTTTGGTCTTGTCGCGCTGCCACCTTCCTCTCTCCCCCCCACCTTGCCCTCCCCTCCCCTCCAGTTTTATACCGAAACCTGCTTTTCAGAAACTGGACCCTTTTAATCTCTTAAATGCATAATTAGGGAGAGTGCTTGATTGCAAAGGCTTCTTCCAGTTCTCCCATTTGTCCAAAAACACGCCCCTGACTGTTCACACAGTCGAGAGAAATAGGGCAGGAATCTGGAGGAGGGGGAGGAAGGCGAGAGCAGGGCCCGGGAGGGAGGGCGGGAGGGAAGGGTGGGCGCTGCGCTTTTCTCAATGAATGCCGAGGCCTCTGCAGATTTGCATAGAAGTCGACCTTGCCGTGCCATTGGCCGGCGGGCGGGGGCGGGGGCGGAGCGAGGCGGGCAGGCGGGAGCCCGGTGGCCCGCCCGGAGTGGGCGCGCGAGCCCCGCCCCCAAGCGGCCCCGCCCCCTCCCGGCGCGCGCTCGCGGCTCCAGCTGCAAGTGGCGGGCGCCGGGGCAGATGCGAGCCAGCGGCTCCCGGGGCGGCCGGGCGTAGCAGCTGGCACCTCCCGCCGCCGCTCTCCGGAGGGCCGCGGGGACACCCCCGGCCGGCCACCCGCAGCCGCAGAGGCTGCCGACGGGTGCGGAGGGGGCCGCTAAGCCTTCGGGCTCCGGTCCCCTGGATGCTTGCGCTCCGCTCCTGCCGCCGGGGCCGCTTTGGTGCCTGTGAAGTCGGAGCAGCCGAGAGCAAGGGCGCTGCAAACTTATGTGGAGCCTCCCCGAGCCTTCGCTGCGCAGCGCGGGGGGCTCGGGCTCGATCCAACAGGCTCAGGGCACCGCGCGCGGCCCGAAGACCTCCCGCTGAGAAGGGTCGCCTGAGGGTGAGCGAGGAAGCAGCCCCCGCAGAGAAGCAGAGGCGCAGACAGCCGCGCAGGGGACGGCCAGGGCAGCGGGCACCCTGCTCGGGGGCCCCCGTTCTCAGCCCGGGAAGTTGCTGAGGGTTGGAGGGCGCCCGGAGAGCGGACGGACCCAAAGTCTGGCTGCCAGGGACAGGAGGGGACGGTGCCCCAGTTGTGGCCCCCCTTCAACCATAGGAGTTTGTCTCTTTCCCGCGCGCCTAGAGCTACGGACTGGGGCGCGGCAGTCGCGGAGCGCGCGGGGCTCAGGGTCCCAGCTGCTGAGCCGCCAGCTCTTCAGGGTCTCGGGACTCACTCCCTGAGCTTCCCGCCTCGGTCCCCTGAGACTCCTGCTCGCATCCTGGGAGGTGAGGCAAAGCGAGAGGATCGAGCGCACGCCCGATCACTCGGAGATCAAGGGGAAGAAGCCGTTCAAGACCAGGTACAGCTTGGAGCCTTCACCCCTTGGGGGGAAGTGAAGGTGAGGCTGAGCCCCGCAGAGTCGGGAAACAAGTCCCAACAGCCCTCC
The DNA here is from genome assembly GCA_029593785.1 of Cabassous unicinctus. Lineage (NCBI taxonomy): Eukaryota > Metazoa > Chordata > Mammalia > Cingulata > Chlamyphoridae > Cabassous > Cabassous unicinctus. The sequence goes on along the minus strand of JAQZBX010051515.1, from coordinate 10,079 downwards.
TCCGGCGGGATGCGAGCCATCCAGCTCTTGTGGCTGCTGCTGCCGCTTTCAGCAGCAGCCTCGGGATCCGGGACGGGCCAGGGCGCGGGCCCACCGGCCATGGGGGCGCCAATGCAGCCCCGGGAGCCGCTCAGCTACTCGCGCCTGCAGAGGAAGAGCCTGGCGGTGGACTTTGTGGTGCCCTCGCTCTTCCGCGTCTACACCCGGGACCTGCTGCTGCCTCCGCCGTCCTCCTCGGAGCCGAGGGCTGGTCGGCCGGAGGCGCGCGGCTCGCTGGCGCTTGACTGCGCGCCGCTGCTTAGGCTGCTAGGGCCGCCGCCCGGGAGCTCCTGGCCGGTAGGCTCCAGCTCGCCAGCCCCCGCCCGGACACTGTCCAGGGTGCTGAAAGGTGGCTCGGTGCGCAAGCTCCGGCGCGCCAAGCAGCTGGTGCTGGAGCTGGGCGAGGAAGCGATCCTTGAGGGCTGCGCCGGGCCCCCGGAGGAGGCGGCTGCCGGGCTGCTCCAGTTCAACCTCAGCGAGCTGTTCAGCTGGTGGATTCACCACGGCGAAGGGCGGCTGCGGATCCGCCTGATGCCCGAGAAGAAGGCGTCGGAAGTGGGCAGAGAAGGAAGGCTGTCCGCGGCCATCCGTGCCTCCCAGCCCCGCCTTCTCTTCCAGATCATCCGGACCGGTGAGCAGCTCCCGCCTGAGCGTGT
>JAQZBX010051514.1:0-19364 GCA_029593785.1 Cabassous unicinctus | reverse complement strand
ATACCCACACACAGTCAACAAATTTTCTATCTATTGGATCCCTTTGAAATCATTTGTGTTTATAGTGTGAAGTATTGATTGAAAATTATGTTTTTACCTATTTGTATGCATGTCTATCCCATCCATGCTAAGAATTATATTTTAAAATATAATTTCTTTAAACAGAATGTAAATGCCAAGCTTGCCACACACAATACAAATGTAAAATATTATTTGTAGGTTTTATATTGTTTTATTTTCCCATTTATGTTAATAGCACTATATACCTTTAGGATTTATTAGTAACTATAATAACTAATGAGAGAAATCATCTTCACTCTTATTATTTGTATTATTATATTGGTTGAATTAACACATTGAACAGTGATAAAAAATTATATGATCAGTTAACCAATGCTAAAAAGTTTATTTTCTAAAAAAGTTTATTTTCTAGATGGAATTGCTATGCATGTTTTTTTAAAATACAAACTAGAAATTATTCACTTGTCCACTTTACAGAATTCTGCATAATATTATAAAATATTGACCTGAAATTAGTCTAGGATTCCCAGGATGCATCCACTCCTGCAATATGCATTGGTGTCTGAGGTTTTGAAACAGCATGGAGTTTGGTCTCTATTTTCAGAAAACTAGCATTTTCTTAGTTTGTGTGCATCTTTGGGGTGAGCAGAAGAAGACCTTCTGCTGTAATCAGAAGGAGGTGGAAGGGGTAGGAGAGTCATTTCTGAAAGACCATGATAAAAGGGGCAGAAGGCAGATAGTTTGCAGAAGGGTGAATATATTCTATGGAGTGGGGTTAGCCACCAGAAACTGAGCTGGGGGGAGGTGCGAATGTAGAGAACAACAGATTCATGAGGTAAGGAGAAGATAAAGTAAAGGTACATGTTTAATTCCATGGAGAATGAGGAAGATTAAAGGGTCATGGATGGCATTTTCTGCCCTGGCTAACAAAAGAATGAATGGTGGAGGAAAAATAGCAAGACTTAGATCACCAGGAGCCAAAGAGGAGTGGAGGATACAAGCCATTAAAATCATGTTTCAGATCCATGAAAAGCAGATAAAAAGACAAGGATGAATCATACTAATACTGTGTACACTAATCAGTTGTGATGATCACTTTACTAGGTGTTACCAAGACAGTGTAGAAAATACAAACATTTTGCAAGGCACTAAAATTTGGAGTCCAATTATTTGATTGCCTAATCATCAAAACTCTTACTGAAGGAAATTGTTAGTACCAATCTAAATAATGCAGGATTCAAAAATGAATTAAGAATACATTCAAAATTGACCATTTTAGATCAGAGAAATCAGAGAGTCACATAGGAACAGATCATAAGGGATCCTGGGGAAGATTTTACTGGGCAAGAAAAGGAAACCCCAGGGTCTAAGAGGAAACTCAGCCCCCTCTGCACCTGCCCCTGAGAAGGGCACTCTGCACCCTCTGTTAGTTGCAAGTGCCCCCTGCAACCTAGCACCCTCACATGGCCCACAGGGGATACTTGTGTCTGGGCTCACCTCGCTGTGTCTCTTGCACAGTAATACATGGCCGTGTCTTCTTCATTAGTTTGGTCATTTTAGAGAGATGATACTTGTAGGGTTGTCCCTGGCAGTTGTGAATCTCCCTTGAGCTGATGGAAAGCAGTAATGATCTTTCCCTGTTGCTTAAGTGACTGTTGTCACAACTCTGATCCCGGTCCTGGAATCTTGTGGACCCAGTCCATTTGATAATCAGTGAAGTTGAATCCAGAGGCTTTGCAGGAGAGGCTCAGAGAATCCCCAGGTTGTCTCATACCTCCCCCAGACTCTACCAGCTGAAATTCACAGAGGACACCTGCAGACACAGTTGAATCTGATTGAGCACAGTCCTAGGTGGGTTAGGTAGAGCTGAAGCAGGTACAGGAGGGAGGTTACCTTTGACAGTGATGAGGAGGGAAGCCCAGATTAGCACAGTCCCTATGGTGGTGGACCCTGAGGAAGGCAAGAGGCAGAGGTGGCCTTTTCTTCAGCAGCTGCAGGGGCAGGAGATGAGCTGATTTCCATGAGCAGGGGAGGGGCTGCACCTCTCATTCCACCACATGAAGGGACATAAAGCACCAAGGGCCCAGCTGCTATTATGAGATCATCTTAATGTTTTGAGAAAGACAGGGGACCTCAGGGCTACACTGAGCCAAGGTCCAAGCTTCGGAGCAACACTAATGCCAACCAAGTCCTGGGAGATGCAGGACACATTTGATGGACAATTTTGGCTCAAGGACATGATTTCCCATTATGGCCTAGTTAAACTTGGGAGAAAGAAAATAAATTAGGATGAAAAGAAGAAACCAGGCCATTACTGAGTCTGGCATGCTGACTTTTGAATGAAGAGGTAAATTAGACATAAATTCCGCTATGATTTATAAGATACTGACCCTGGCATAGCTTCCTCATTTGTTCTACACTGAATCACAAAGACTGTCTTAGCCAGGGAAACCCACTGAGGTCTCTACATTATTCTGATTGGAAAAGACTCAGCAGGCTTCCCTGAAGATGATTGAGTCCTGATTCTGGTGACCACTGGCAGAGCCCTTTGTGCATCCATAAGGGACAATCTGCAAGTGAGAATTTTCCTCTTATTACAATGAATCCTTCCATATTCAGACACTTCAGGGGAAGGGACACAATCCTAAACATATAGAGCTTCCTAAGGGAAAAATGTATATATAAAGGAAGCCCAGACCTAACAGGAAACCAGTTCTTACCCTCCCTCTGCACCTCTTTCTGTAGTTAAGCCCCATGTCCAGTGGTTCCTGACCATCCTTGCAGCCCAGGATGCTCCAGCTGCCCTGCAAGGTGGGATTGATTCTGGACTCTCACTGCCCTCCCCTCACTGTGTCTCACTCAGCAAAACACTGCTGATTGGTTTCTCATTTCTCAGATTGTCCATCTGTAGACACAGCATGTTCCTGTCAAAGCCCCTGAAATGGGGAATTGACCCTTCCCAGTTCTGCCTTGTGTGTAGTAGGGGAAGCATTGCTAATGTGTGAGACACTCTCTATCCCTTCCCTGCAGTCTGGGGCTCTCAGGTCAGGTTGGAGCTACTTGAGGTGATTCCAGGGTCTGTCAAGGAGAGTGTCAGAGACCCCCTGTCTGTAGGAAATCTCACCCAGACTCCACCAACTGGATACCTGCAAGAAAGACATCTTGGTCAGGAAACCAGCCACACATAGCCACTCTTCTCTCACTCACATCAAGTCACTTTCTCAATGTCTCTGGTTTCACATAAAATGATCTTATACAATGGTGATAAGGAAAACACAGCTTGGCCCTAACTCCATGTTGATTCCTCTGTTTTCATTCCTGATGACTAAATGGGAACACATGGGAATCTCAGAGCTAGGGAGTCTCTCCCAGAGCTGTCAGGTCTGGGCTGGGATGGTTTATATAATAAAACAAGAGCCACTATTTGCAAGTCTTCTTTCCATGTAGCAAGCTCTGAGGTTGGAGCCTTGGGAAAGGGAAGTGCCCAGAGCAGATATGAGGGTACTGGGGGAGTTGGGAGTCAATGATAACATTTGGGAAAATATGATTTCTTATTATGTGCTTTTGCTTGACTAAACACATAGAACCCATGGTTGTAATTCATTTACACATATGTACAAAAACTATGTTAAGGAGATGTCAGTGTTATCACCATTTTGCAGATGTAAAATTTCAAACAGAAGCATGGAAGTGTTGGACAACATTCCCCAAATCTTCTGTCTGATGAGAGAGAACCCCAGGATGGTGCTCCCATGAGTCAGCTCCAAAACAGAGTGGGGCAGGTCTCATGGATTTGCAGCACCCCTCTTCATGTAATGAGACACTGCTTGATATTGCTTGATACTTTTGTTTACTTAAAGAATGCAGAGAGAAACAGAGTTCATGCAGATGTATTTAAAGTAGTTCCTGGCTTTTCACAGGTGTGATTACCGATCTCTCTCTTCAGTCTAACAATCTCATTTGTTAGTATTTAATAGCATTATTTGAAGTATAGGTGATATATGATAAACTTCACATTTTAAAATATAAAATTTGATAACTATTTATATATTTGTACATCATGTAACATCACTACAAACCTGATAATAAACAACAAAAAGCTTTCACTTGTATTTCTATGTCTTACTTATTCCTGTCTCTCCAGACAAATATTAATCTTCTTTAATTAATAGTTAATTGATATATAAATTATATATCATAAAATTCACCCATTTAAAATAATATAATTAAATAGTTTTGTTATATTCCACAAATACATGTCACCATCACCGGAATTGATATTAGTGTGGTCTCATCACTTCACAAAGAAACTACAGACCCTCTAGGGTTTATCTATCATTCCACCTCCCAACTAACCCTAATCAACCAAAAATTATACTTAAACTTTCTAGGCTTCCCTATGTTTGGCTTTAATATGAAATGAATCACAAATTATGTGGTCATTCATGACTGGCTTCTTTCACTTAATATTATTTTCCCAAGGTTCACCCAGTGATAAATATTAATCATTCCTTTTTAAAAATCAATGATCCTTGTGATATACATGCTATCCCCAATTCCCCCACTTTAAACTTTCATATGTACAACCGAGTGATATTAATTAAATTCCCTATTTTGTGCTATCAGCACTATCAAACATTATGACAAGATTTTTAACACCTCAAACAGAATCCTTTACCCTTTAAGAATTAACTTCCAATTAGTCCCTGAATCTGTTAACCTCTAATCTACTTCCTGTATCTATGAATTTGCTTTTCCTGAAATACCTTATCTGTGAAACGATACCAAATATTTACCTATTGTATTAACCTGGTTAACTCAACAACACATTTCATGATTTGACTGTGTTGTAGCATGCACCAGAATTCCTACTTTTGTACAGCTAAATAAAATTCCATTGAGTATGTACACTACAATTTGTTTATCCTGTCATCTGTTGATAGACCCCAAGATTGCTTCCACACCTTGCCTATTGTACAAAAAAAAAACACACAAAAAAAACCTGCTATGAACTTTTGTGTTTGAATCCTGGTTTTCTATCTTTTTTAGTATATTCCTAATAGTGGAATTGCAGGGTCACATGGTAATTTTATGTCTAATCTTTTGAGGACCTTCAAGTGTATTTTCCTAAAAAAAGCAGTGTAACAGGGTTCCTTTTTCTCCACATCATCTCAATAACTTTTTTCTATCCTGATTTTTTATTCCAGCCATTCTAGTGGGTGTGAAGTGGTATTGCATTGCAATTTTGATTTATCTTTCTCTAATGACAAAGCATGCCACACTTTTTCATGTACTTATTAAACATATGTACATATTCTTTGCATCCTTTTATTTTTGTGGAGCTGTATTATGCCTGTTCTAGGGGTTGCTGCTTCACACTTAGTAGTGATTCCCTTGTGTCACAAGTTATTTATGTTGAAGAAGTCAAATTTATCTATTTTTGTTCTTTTGTGGCTCATACAATTGACCTAATGTCAAAGAATTATCTGATAAATGTTAAGTCATAAAATTTGTCCCTATGCTTTCTTCCAAGAGATGTAGTGTTTTTAATCTTGCATTTAAGTCTATGAACCATTTTGTGTTTATTGTCATATATAGTGTGAGGTAAGTTTCCAAACTTACTCTTCTCTTCATGGTGTTCCCATTGTTGCAGCACCAATTGTTGAAAAGCCTACATTTATCCTTTGAACAGTTTTGACACCCTTTTCAAAATTAGGTGAGCAGAGCAGATGTGGCTCAAGAGTTGTGTGTCCACCTCCCACATGGGTGGTTCCAGGTTCTGAGTGCCTCCTGAAGAAGAGGAGCTGATGCAACAAGATGATGCAGTGAGCTGACACAAGGAAGAGACTCAATGAGGAGACACAACAAGCAGGGAGTGGATGTGACTCAAGCAAGTTGGTGCCCACCTCCCACATGGGATGTCTTGGATTTGGTTCCCAGTGCCTCCCACATGGGATGTCTTGGATTTGGTTCCCAGTGCCTCCTAAATAGTATGAGCAGACACAGTATGCACAAACAGATGAAGGAGCCATCTCAGAAAGGGGGGGATAAATAAGTAAATCTTTTGAAAAATTAGTTGATCACATATGTGTGGATTTATTTCTGGACTCTGAACTCTATTCCATTGATCTGTATGTCTATATATTTCTTTCTGCACCAAATTTTTTAAAATACCATAGAATCATAGTAGGCTTTGAAATTGAGAAGTATGAGACGCTTTACTGTACCTTTCATTTATATTATTTTTTGTCTATTCTTGCTCCCTCACAACATGATTTTTAGACAAAGTTTGCAATTTAATACAAATAAATTAATGAGAAATTTCATATGAATTATGGTTGAAATTGTAGCTCATTTGGGGTGTGTTATTATCATAACAATTTTAAGTATTCTGAAACACAAACATTAAATGATTTACCACTTATTTATATCATGAATTTGTTCAATAATTTATACTATCTGTCACAATATAAGTTCAGAACTTTTTATTAAATTTATTTCCAAGAATTTATTATTTTATTCTTTGATGTTATTCTGCATGGATTCATTTTAAATTGATTCTGGGAATGATACTTGCCAGTACAATTGATTTTTGTATTTTGATCTTGTTTCCTGCAAATTTACTGTATTCTTTTATTAGTTCTAATAAATTTTTGTTTGATCCTGAGAAATTTCTATATGAGACTATATAAATTTCAAAACAAGGTCCTTTAGTTTATTCTTTTAATACCTGTATTGTTCTTCTTGCATATTTCCACTGGCTATAATCTTTAGTACAATTTTGAATACAAGTGGTCATGACCAACATCCTTTCCTTTTTGCTGATCTAAGGGAAATACCATCCAATCTTCTAGTATTAAGAATGAAGGTAATTGTCCACTTTTTGAAAATTTCCTTTAATGGTTTGAGAAAGTTTCTTCTGTACCTTGCTCATTGATAGTACTTAACTAAAAGGATATTGGATTTTAAGAGAACTTTTCCTTGTATTTTGAGATGATCATTCCGGTTTTCTTTTGTTCTATTGATTTAATGTGCTATATTAATTGGTTGATGCAAGATAAGTAAATCTTGAATCCCTTGGGAAAAATATCATTTTTTTAATGATGTGATTTTTTTGTATGTTACTGTATCCATCTAGTATTTATTTGAAGATTTTGTCCCTATATTCAGAAGAATTATTGATATCACAATTTGGGAAGAATTGTGATCAATTCCTCTCTGAATGATATATAGAGTACATCTATGAAACTATAGTCATCCTGAGTTTTCTTTTTGTGTAGTTATGATTACTGATAAAGTCTCTTTTGTTGTATGTCTATTAAGATGACTTATTTATTTATTTTGGAAACTTTTTCATCATATTGAGTATTTAAAAGAATTTTTCCATTTCATCTAAGTTTTCTGATTTATTTTGGCACATCATGATTCAAAGTTTTCCTTTCAGTCATTGTTATTTCTGTTATGTCACCCTCTCATTAGTAATTCTAATAATTCTGTTAATTCTACCATATTAAATATTCAGTTGAACAATCTGGATATTTTTCATAAATTTAATTTATTATTCTCTTCATCTCCAGAATTTCCCTTTGGTTTTTTAAAATAATGTCTATCTCTTTATTGATATTAATTATTTGGTAAAATGTTGCAATATATCTTCCTTTGCTTCTTTTTTGCCTATAATATTAATTTTATTCACATTTTTTTCAAGCAAATACAATACTAAATAATGTAAAAACATACATAGTTGTTAGAAAATACAATTCAAAATCCCAATTGCCTTAGTGATTGTATGTAGCCAGTGTTGTTGCTTCACAATTTTAAAGTAGATGCAGTGCTTAAAAGATACTTTTATTAACATGGGGAGATTTTTCATAGGTAGTATTGCTAATTATAAAATGAATTGATAAATTTTCCTAAGTTCTTCATTCAGTTGTCATGAATTTCAAATGGAAATAAAGTATTGAGTGCTTTTTCCTCCCATTTCGCACTAGCAGGCCACTGAAGGGACAAATTTGGTACAAAAATCTAGACCTAGCTCCTTGCATAGGGTTTGGTATTAATCATCCCCTTACACTGAATAACTCTTTATTTGGCCTTTTGTGCAAAAATCCATTTTCAAATGTAGATAATTTGAAAGGACAAGATCATATTTTTAAGATAACTCTTCTTTTTTATATTACTGAACTGGTCACAAGACTATAGTAACGATCTTATGTGGGTTGGGCATTAGCAGTCTGTTCAACTATAGATCAGGCTATATAAAAATTCTGAACACCATTTTATATCTAGTCCAGTGAAATGCCCAATGGTCAACTTAACAAAGGAATGTGGCTTTACCTCTAACATATACGCATTCCCAAAGTGTATGCCCAGAATGGCATTATCAGTTTAAATGGGGAGGTAAAAACAGTTACAATGTTTTTAAAGCCTGCAAATTGTCCAGAATACTTTCTTGAAATTTGTGACATCTAGTAATCCAGTAGCCACTTTGCTTGCTCTCTTTCTTGAAATTTAGTTAGCTAACATAAGTAGGAGGACATTTTTAGTAAACTTAAAAATGTATGAAAGAGAGGAGAAGATGTAGCTCAGTGGTTGAGCACCTGCTTCCCATGTACAAGGTCCCAAGTTCAATCCCCAGGGTCTTCAAAAAAAGTATAAATGTACTTAGAAATTTTATGGGGAACAGATGAATAGATATAATCACAGGTAGCAAGTATTTTTACACCTCCTAAATAAGAGCAATCCTTTAGGTTTTAAAAGACAGAAAAAAAATGATTCCTATTTACTTCCAACTCATTTCAGTTCAACAGGATGCAAGAAGTTACTACTTCAAATTTCTAATATTGCTCACCATGTAAAAAAGTAATAAACAAAAAGCTACTTTAGGAAATTGTTTAAATTAAGAATTTAAAACCAAAATTTTAAAAAGGGAGACATATAACAATTATTTTGTTCTTATTTTAAATATCACTGGATAGTCAGTTTCAGACTTTTTCAACATGAATGGTCATTTTAAACTCTCATTTTCCTTCAGTTTGTCTCAAGAATTAAGAACATGCTTATAATCACAATAGTTTCTAGGATGAGAAGAAGTAGGCCCATAGAATTGTTAGAACATAAAAATTTTTGTAGGTGCAAAAGGTATAATTGTTACCTGTGAAGGAAATAAAAGAAACCCTAAACAAGTAAGGACCTGGACATTGGAGGGAGACTCACAATGAATCCTTATTATTTCATTTGTTTTTCACACACCTCAAAAGTTCTTTAAAAGTATTCTTCATTTGTCCTCTGCTTAAAAAGAAGAGGCACAATGGCCAGTGTTTGCCTTCTAGGTCTTAGTGATATATGGAGTTTTCAGTAATAAGCACATTAAGTATAAGTCTGTTTTCTAAACTAGAGAAAGACCAGCCTTTTCAAAGCATGAGTGAAAGTCAGGTTTCTGAGGCAGTCCATCAGGGCCATCTCTCCTAACATTATCAGAGGCTACTGGAGAAGCTTGAGCTTGATGGCTAGAATTGAACATACCAGAAATGGCTTTAAAGCAACAGTTTTCACAGTCAGCTACACCATCACACATTGCCACATTAATTTGATCTTTAGGTACTTTAATAATAGTAACACCAAAATTTACCAAAATTACTGGCAAGGTTGTTTTGGACAACATGTAGAATTAAGATTTCCTTACTAAACATACATATATCAAGAAATACTCATGTAACACCAAACTTTCATTCACATCACTGCTAATTGTCAGAAGCAAGGTAACTTTCTTAACTCTTGTAAAGAACTTTAATACTCACACTCCTAGTATATCATTGTCTCTACTAAAGAAGACCTTATTCTTTGATGAAAACAAGTATTTTTTAAGCATTTTTCTATCCCTAAAACAAACTTACTAAAGAGATGGACCACTCCATTTAAATTCTTACTTCTGTGATTATATACACATCACATTCACACATTAAGTTCCAAATGAGATGTACGGACTAGGAATCAAATAGCAATGTATTTCAACCAAAAGCATGATTCTTTTACACCATCAAGATTGTCATTGTTGGGAAGCGGGTGTGGCTCAATTGATAGAGCTCCGTTTACCATATGGGAGGTCCCGGGTTCACTTCCTGGGGCCTCCTTGTGAGGGCAGGCCTGCCCGCGTGGCGTGGTGGGCTGATGCAGCAAGACCTCACAGCAAGGGGAAGATAAGCAGACACAGAAAAACACACAGCAAATGGACACAGCAAACACAAGCAGCAATGGGGAGATAAATAAATAAATAAATCTTTAAAAATAAAAAAGATTGTCATTGTTAAGTTCAGTAGAGGAAAACATAGAGAAAGTGGGGTGGGCAGCATGTCTAACTGATATCTTACTACACTTCCTGCATCCCTACTGTGAAGATGACTATGCAAGAGGCAAAATTCTATAAAAAGTCCATAGTGGGTGGACACCAAGAGGCCAGACTCCAGTAAGTGATGAATTCCACCCCCCCCACCATGTATTGTAAACACCCATGTGATATTTAGAGAAAAATAATGGGTCAGTCTTTGACTCAAAAGAAACGTCACTTTACTCTAAATCCAAATTAAACTGATGTTTTGCTTATTGGAATGTATTTGAACTATTAAATAATAAGTGCCTGGATGATAATTTAAAGAGAAAACATCACCCTTACCCTGCCCATATAGTTCTTAAATGCCATGCTCTACAACTTGAAGTAATGCTAAACTGAAATACAAACTTAAGTTTAATTTTTCAAGAATTAGCAATGTTCTATTTTTATTACACATGGAGCCAGTGCTATTTTGAAACTCATTGTTGCCTTGATATTAATTCTTTCACTAAGAAAACTGCATGTAATAAAAATGTCTTATGCTGCAGATGGAACAGCCTTATTGGCTATGGAGTTGAGTGGTTAAAACAAAATGAAAATGGGCTCCACCTAAAATGATGAGCAGGGCACTGAAGGTTAAGATTCCACAGCCATTTAAAGGCATTTGGTGTCAGTATTTTAAAAGATTAAGATGCTTTAAAGCAAAACCTTTATAAGAACATCAAAGATCTGGAGAATTATCTTCATAAATAACTTCAAGAGTCTATGGCTTCAACTCTCTGCCCTACTGCTGAAGAAGGTGGCTAAGATTCATCATAACAAGGACCATTTGGAGATTCCCCAAGAAAAACCTTGCATAAACTGTTCGTTTCTTAAACCCATGATGGGTTTTTTCTGTTCGTTTATTTTTCATGGTTGTTTTGTTTTTTCTTTCTTTCATTTGCACTTTTTAAAAAAGGATGTCCAAGCAACTGTTTTGGTTTCTTTAAGCTCTTGCTGAGTAAATGAGGTGCTACTCAGTCACCCATGAATTATCTGAAGACGATTGAAACTTTGTGCTTTTCTCCATATTCACAGAGTGAGCACATTGCCTCTGAGCAGCCAGGCTCCTCTTCTCTACCTGTCTTCTGCTCCTGGCGCTAATGCCTACTCCTGAATCTCAGCGCAGAGGCAGAGGCACAGACCTGGGTTATCTGGCTCCCTGTAGCTGTCTGCTTTTCTCCCCAGTCATAGAGAGCAAATGGATGCTTGTTTTCTTTTCTTTTAATTGAGGATTTTTGAGGACTTTTCACTATATCTCTATTTCCTTTGGCAAATAAGGCCCTTCAACGTTGTGAGGTTCAGCACTGGTGGGTACTTTATCAGCTTCTTTTCTTTCAGTTTGTTGTTCAGGTTTTCTTCTACTTCTTTCACTGAACTGGGGACCCCACAGCAGTCACGTCCTTGTCCTGGTCCCCGAGGCCTCCGGCTCCCACCGTGTGCTCAGGTCATTCCCAGGCCTCACATGCAGTGGGCCTTGCAGAGAAGGTGGCTGGGTCGAGGCTAGGGATCCTCAGGGATGTGGGAAACAGGGAGCCATCCACGGTGCCATCGGGGCCCCAGTCCGCCCAGAACTAGGACCTGTGAGCTGCTCCAGCAGATGGCGGCCCAGGCGGTAGAGCAGCAGCTCCCAGTAGCAGGGTGGGGACACCTCCCAGCGCGGTCACCGCCTAAGTGAGGAGACAAGAAACAGAGGCCCTGCCATGACCCCTCCTCTGTTTCTTCTTGAGTCAGCGTATATAGTTTGTTTATCTCTAAGAAGCTGTCCATTTCATCAAGGTTATATAATTTAGGTTTGTGCAGTTATTCTGAGTACTTTCTTATAGTATTAATTTCAATGGTGCCATTAGTAAGATCCCTCTTTTCCTTTCTTATATTGATTATTTGCATCATCTCTTTTCTTTATCATTCTTGCTAAATATTTGTCAATATCATTGAATTTTTCAAAGATCCAAGTTTTGGTTTTGCTGATTATATTTTTGTTCTGTTTCACTTATATCCATTTGTCGTTTTCTTTTTCCCTTCTGCTCCTTTCAGATACAGTTTGTTTTTCTTTTTTACTGCTTCAATTGTGAGGCAAGGTCTTTATTTTTATGTCTTTCTTCTTTTATAATGTAAGCATTTAGTGCTACAAATTTCTCTCTCAGCACTGCCATTACTGCATTTGATAATTATTAGTACGTGGTATTTTCATTTTCATTCACCTCAACTATTTCCCTTCTTTCTTTTGGGATTTCATCTTTAACCCACTGGTCATTTAAAAGGATGTTATTTAATTTCCATATTTTTGTTTATTTTCCATTTCTACCACTTTCATTGATTTCTAGCTTTATTAATTTGAAATCTGAGAATATGCAGTTTATGATTTAATATTTTTTAATTTATTTAGAATTTTTCATGATGTAACATATGATCTGTCCTGCAGAATGCTCCATGTGCACTGGAAAAGAATGTATATTCTATTTTTTCATTGGGGAAGCAAGAAGGAAGGAAGGATAAGATAGATAACTTCAGCAGAAAGATGGAAAATATAATAAAAACTAAAATGGAATACAAAAAATAAAAAAGCAAAAACATAAAATATTTGAACAATTTATTCAACAGATTTCTCAGTAGCTATGTCTCAGTTGTCAAATAAAGGTTTGAACTTGAAAACAAGAATATTAAATATCATAACATAGTACATAGTATCATAACATAGTATCATAGTATTCAATTCTGTGGACAAATATCATAACATAGTATTCAATTCTGTGGACAATATCAAATCATGTAGTCAAGTTGTAACTAGAATCTCAAAAGGAGAAGTAAGAGGAAGGAAGAATAAATATTTGAAAAAAATAATGGTCAAGGATTTCCAAACTTATTGAGAGCCAGCAAACCACAGATCTAAGAAGCTGAGAACATGTCAAGCAGGACAAATGGAAATACACACACATACTCAAAAAACACAACACACATACATCCACACATTTACTTACTCACATACATTTACACACACATACACAATGATTTGGACATGTTACAGGGAGATACATGAGCTAGCCTTACAGAGCCCCTACTTCCTAAAGCTAGAGCAATTTGTGCAGCAAAATAAATAATTTATTAGTTTTAACCCAAAGTATAAAATATAAATTTAAAAAAACTACAATTATTTCAAATAATAGATACAGATTTCCCCAACCAACTGGATAAAGGATTTGAAGATTAACTCCCATTCTCTTGAGTATGCACTGCACACATTGGCTCAACTCCAAAGAACAGAGCATGGAAAGTGACAAATAGTAACTTTACAATTCAGGTGGAAGCCACCACCCTAAGCAAGAGAGAGAATTCAGCATTACCAGTGCTGAGTCATATTTATGTCATGTGCCCCATAGTATGACACAAAGTGAAAAACTCTGAACATCTATGGTACTCTTACACAAACATTTAACCCGGTGTAATCATGAGAAAACCTTGTGCAACAAAACAACGGGCATTTTTAAAAGAATATCCAAAGTCTATAATTTATTGATATTATTATTAATGGTAATTTAGGTTTAGTTACTGTATCATGGCAATATAAGGGGTTCACAGTAGGAGAAAATACCTATTGGATCGAAGAAATTCAGTGTATTTTCTCAGTGTTTATGTAAATCTAAATCTTTTAAATGTAAAATCTATTTACAAAGGAAAAATGCATGTTTAACTATTCATCTTTCCCTACCTTGGGTTTAATATTTAGAAAGAAAAGAATGCCATTATTTGACATGGAATATCTCTGAGTTGCAGGTCATACTTGAGTTACTAGTTAAGATGAGCTACATAAGGTCACACTGGGATCTAACTCAAAGATTTAAGTAAGGAGAGGTAGAGGCTGGGAGCATTGACCTCAGTTCCCTCTTGATGTGAAATAAATGCAGCTGTGGATCTCCCTGACATTGCTCTGGGGACTGAAATGAAGGAGAACTCGGGCAAGGGGAAGACAAGTCCTCAGGGAAATAGGCTCAGGGGAAAGGAAGCCCCATACCCTGACAGAAAACTGTTCCCCTCCCTGCACCTGCACCTGGGGCTCAGTTCTGTCCTTGTTGGTCCTGAACACCCCCTGCTGCCCATATCCCTCGTGCAGGGGAGGTTTTGTCTGGGCTCACAGTGTCTTCCCCTCACTGTGCCTCTTGCACAGTAATAAGTGGCTGTGTCTTCCACAATCATAGAGATCAGCTGCAGATAGTTCTCATTCTTGGATGTGTCACCAGTGATGGAGATGCGGCCGTGGAAAGCTGGGTTATAGGTTGTGCTCCCTGCCCAGTACCCCACCCACTCCAGCCCCTTCCCAGGACTCTTGTGGATACAATTCCAGTAGTCACTGCTGGTGACAGAGAGTCTGGATACAAGGCAGGTGAAGCAGAGGATATGTGAGAGCTTCACCAGCCCAGGGCCTGACTCCTTCAGGGTCAGCTCAGACAGGACACCTGCGGACAAGAGAGTCATTGTGAGTTGGTCCTGTCTGTCAATCAAGCCCCTGTGAACTCCTGAACCCCTGAAACCCTTACCCAGGATAGTTACCAGCAGGCAGGGAGGAGCCTCAGCATCTGCATGGCCATCTGGAGGATGAAGACCCACCACACAGGCCCAGCCTGTGACAGGGATTTCTTCTGTGAAGCCCCAGGATGATTTGCATGTGGGGTGCCTGTGGGTACAAGAGGCTGAGCTGGTGGCAGTCACTGGATTACCTGGTGACCTGGTGCTGGGTGGAGGAGAACTGTTTAACCAGCCCTGGCTGACCTGTGCTCCAGCCCTGATATCCTCTAAGTCTGTGACTCTGGGGGGTGGCTCTGCAGCCTGAGCAGAGAGAGCTGTCCCCCATAGGGCAGTGTGAAGGCTGCAAAACACAGAGTCTGAAGAGCACAAGGACTGTTTCTGGCCCAGTCCAGGTCACTACTTACCCTTTCCCCAGGGTCTCCAACAACAGGACAAGATGTTAGGAGCCGTATCCCAACTTTGTCATAAGAAAATGAATTCATCTGTATTAAACCCTTGGAAGGATGCCTGCCATGAAATAACCAGTTATAACTGAGAAGAGCCCAATTGAAAGCTTAGGATGGGAGAGACAGGTAGAGAGCAGGGCAAAGTGACTCTCAGATTTTGGGAGCCCAGGCTGCAGCACCATCAAGGGGAGTCAGCTCCAGCTCCATCAGCAAGTGGGCACAGAGCAAGGGTGTGTGGGATGGAGAGAGCTCTAAGCAAGGGGCACTCTCATCAAAGACCTCACCCTGCCCTGATCTGCTCTCACAGAGCAGAGGCCTCTCACCATACCCTGGATCATTGACCCCAGGCTGAATGGATGGAGGAGCTCTGTTCATAAGTGCAGGAGGACTGGCCTCCACTGCTCCTCAAACCCTCCCACCCTGCCTTCCCAAGGAGGAGCTGTGACAGATGGCTCCAGACTAGATCCCTGTTTGTAAATTCAGCCTCCAGGACCTGAGTTGATGGCATGATTAACTCGATTCTCAGACCCAGAAACTGCCCACTGTCCTTATATAAATGGGCTGACCCTGCAGGGGAAAGGTACTCAAATGTCCTGGGGAAGGATAATGTACAACACTTTGATCTCCATATTGAAGAAATGGATATATGAAAACATTTTTTATTTACACCTAAATCACTCAACATACTTCTCTGTCCTAGGAAAATTGTTAGAGACCTCTATCTTTACTCCGTGTGCAATGTAAATTTCATTTTACTTGGGTAGGTGGCATTGCTTTTGTGTTCAGAGACATGGAATTTTTTTCCCACTATAGAGAGTCCTGGTTGGTGGCATCAGGCTCATCATTGCCTTGCAGGAATTGATAAAATATATTTCTATTAAAATTTACCACAATGAGACTTATAAAAGACAATATCAGAGTGCTTAAATGTGTGTAATTTTCAGATCTTTTGATAAGTCACAAAACCTTGAGAACATGTAAAGATTCTCTCATGGATCTCTTCACTTTTTGCTAATTTTGAAACACTGTCTATGTTATAAAATTTGAGGAAGTAAGCAAAACAAAATACAGATATCACAACCAGGATAAACAAACAAATGTTTGGATAGGAAATCACCTAGGAGTACAGAAATGCTGGAATAAAAAATCTTATAATAAATTATTATAAAATTAAATGTTACTAAGTTATGAAAAAGGAATAACAAAGAATAATCAATGCAAACATCTCAATATCACATGCAGAACAGAATTCTCTAAGAGGAAGGTGGAGACAGGAATGAGAATGCACTTGTTTATTTAAATAAAATTAAAATTTGAGTATAAACTTTAGATGATGAGATAATTCCAGGGAATATAGAGCAAAAAAGATATTTTCTTAAAAAGGAAGGAAACAATAAGAATAATATTCCATCAAATGGCTGTTCCACATTTTTTTGTACATTCACATTTTGAAGGCCATGTGGTTGCTTCAAATTTTTGGCTAATATGAATGGAGCATCTACAAACATTGATGTGCAGGATTTTTGTGGACATTCATTTTCAAATTGGTTGGATAAGTGCATAAGAACATGTCTACTGCTTTGTGTGGTAAGACTAGGTAAAGCTTTGTAAGAAATTATCCACCTGAGCTCCACAGTGGCTGCACCCTTGTGGATTCCCCCAGCAGTGGTGTCGGTGCTGTGGTGCTGCCTCCTCACAGCAGGTGGTCTTCTCAGTTTCTTTTGACTTTTAACCATTCACTGGCATGTGCAGTGGTACCTTGTTGTCTTCATTTGCAATTCCCTGAGGACAAATGATGGTGAACATCTTTTCATGATCTTTTTCTGCCATCTGCATATTTTCTTTGATGAGGTGTCTCTTCAGACCTTTTGCCCAATTTTAACTGACTTGTTCATTCTGTTGTACTTGAGCTTTAAGATTTGATTTCTACTTATTGTTGAAAAGTCCTTTATCAGATATGGGTTTCCAGGCATTTTCTCTCAGTGTTTGGCTTGACTTTTTTCCCTTTTAGTAAAGCACAAGTATTTAATTTCAGTGAAGTACAGGCTATCATTTTTTTCATAAACTGTGCTTTTGGTGTTAAATCTAAAAACCATTTACCATCACCCATGATTCCTATAATTTCTCCTATGTTTTCTTTTAGAAGATTTATACCTTTGTGCACTGCATTTAAGGCTAATTATCATTTTGAATTAATTTCTATGAAAAGTAGGCATCAAGGTTATTTTTATTTTGCATTTAATTGCAGCACCATTTGTTAAAATGACTGTCATATCTATCAAATTGCCTTTGCTGCTTTGTCAAAGACCAGTTGACAATATATATATTGATTAATGTCAGGGCTTTCTATTCACTTATGTTGATCTCTCTGCCAATTTTATCACAATTATCAAGTTGCCTTCATTCCTGTACCTCTATGTTAATTATTGAAATTGGAGTATGAGCCACCCAAATTTGCCCTACTTCTTAAGTATTGTGTTGTTATTCTATATCTACTGTCTTTCCATATACATTTTATAATAAGTTTGTTGATATCTACAAAGTAGCTTGCTGGGAATTTGATTGCAATTGAAATGAAATTATAAATCAGATTGGGAAGAATTGACATTTTAACAGCCCTGTGTCTTTTAATCCATGTAGATAAGATATCTCTAATTTATTCACATCTTCGTTTTCTTTCTTCACCATTTTGCAGCTTCCTGCACATAGATCCTGCACACAATTCATTACATTTATACCTAAGAATTTCATTTTTTGCTATTTTTAATGTATTGCTTGTTTACTTTGAAATTCCAATAGTTTGTTGTTGGCATATTGGAAGCAATTGGCTTTTGTATATGTGCCTTTACCCCTGCAAACTTCCTATATTGTTTATTCATCCCAGAAAATTTTTTCTATTTATTAACAGAGACTTTCTACAAAGACAATTTACTCTTGAACAAAAATACTTTTATTTCTCTTTCTCTTAAGAGTATGGTTTATTAAAAATGTTCTCACATCTCTAATGTGCATAAGGAGCAGAGATTTTGGGAAGGATGGAGAAAGTGCAGTTTCAGGTGTGATTAAATGGCTTTTAGAGGGAAAACATAGAGGGAACATCTTGAGAGAGAGGAGGAGGAGACCAGAGAGTGGAGTGGTAGCTCTTGGGACCTTGGAGCAAGGTATTCTAGGAAAAGCCAAAGTATGAGATGTACATTGTAGCTTGTGGTGGGTTTGCTTTCAGGAGATCCTTTCAAGATTTAATGATAGGTCTCATTTTTAGACAAGGAATCTCCAGTTATTGATTGTAATTTTAATTGTATGAATGTGACTATTAGAGATTTCTAGAGAAACAGAATATATGCACACATATATAAAAGCTATTTATTTTAAGGAAGTTGCATAAGTGATGGTGCTGGCAAGTCTAAATTCCATAGACAGGTTGAATTTTATGGGGTAGAGAAATTCTGGCAAGAGTGATGTTGAAGGCTTGATTCCAAATTCTTCAGCAGGCTAGAAATTCAGAGGAGAAAGTTTGGACATGAGGCAGAATATCCCCTTTTTCTGGAAACCACATTTTATTTGTTTGTTAAAATTTTCGTTATGGATTTCCAGTGGTTGGATGAGATTTATCCACATAATTGGGGGTAATTTCCTTAACTTATCTACAAACAACTGTTTATAGATTCTACACACTTCTACAATATATCACCACAGCAACAAGTAGGCCAGTGTTTAAATAAATACCTGGGCATCATAACCTAGCCAAGTTGACACTTAAAATTAACATTCCCAGCCAAGTCTTTGTCACCTCCTAGCCCATATGCATTTACTTCATCATACCTAACCTCCATATAAGATAACAAGGTCAAACTTACTCTTAACAAGATTCAGCTCTTCTTGTACAACTACCAATATACTAATATTTTCCTAAGAAGTGTATTCAAGACCTTGAGTGGTAACCACTATTCTCCATGATGCCCATTAACTGAAATTCTGTCATGGAAAGTTAATACAATTTACTC
>JAQZBX010051513.1:0-19368 GCA_029593785.1 Cabassous unicinctus | reverse complement strand
TTTTACTTCTTCCTTTCCAATTTAAATGCCTTTTATTTATTTTTTTGCCTAGCAGCTGTGACTAGAACTTCCAGTGCAATATTGAATAACAATGGTGTCAGTGGGCATCTTTGTCTTGTTCCAGATTATAGAGAGAAAGCTTTCAGTCTTTGACCATTAAGAATTATGTTAGCTGTGGTTTTTCACATATACCCTCTATCATGTTGAGGACATTTCCTTCTATTTCTAATTTTTTTAAGTGTTTATATCAAGAAAAGATGCTGAATTTTTTCAAAAGTCTTTTTTTTGCATCAATTGAGAGGATCATGTGTTTTTTCCCTTCATTTTGTCAATCTGGTATATTATATTAATTGAATTTCTTAAGTTGAACTACCCTTGCACAACTGGGATAAAACCCCTTGAGCATGAGCTATAATTTTTTTAATGTGATGTTGGACTTGATTTGCCAGCATTTTGCTGAGGACTTTTTGTATTATATTCCTTAGGGATATTAGTCTGTAATTATGTTTCCTTATATTATCTTTATCTGGCTTTCATATAAGGGTGATGTTGGTCTCATAGAATGAGTTGGGGAGTATTCCCTCTTTTTCAATGTTTTTTAGAAGTGATAGAGCAAGTATAGTATTAATTCTTGGAATGATTGGTAGAATTCATCTGTGAAGACATTTGACCCTTGGCTTTTCTTTGTTGGGAAATTTTTGATAACTGATTCAATCTCTTTACTTGTAATTGGTTCTGTTAAGGTCTTCTTTTCTTCTAGAGTCAGTGTAGGTTGTTTGTGTCTTTCTGGAAATTTGTCCATTTCCTCTGGATTGCCTGTTGGCATGGAGTTGTTCATATTATCTTCTATGATACTTTTATTTTTGTAGGTTCAGTAGTAATATCCCCATTTCATTTCTGATTTTGTTTTTTATTTGCATCTTCTCTCTTTTTTTCTTTGTCAGTGTAGCTAAGGGTTTGCTAATGTTATCGATTTTTCCAAAGCACCAACTTTCGGTTTTCTTAATGCTGTCTATTATTTCTTTATTCTCAATGCCATTTATTTCTGCTCTAATCTTTGTTATTTTTTCCTTCTGTTTGAGTTAGGTTTATTTTGTTGTTCTTTTTCTACTGCTTCCAAGTATGCAGTTAATTCTTTGATTTTCAGCTCTTTCTTCTCTTGTGTTTAGGGGAATAAATTTCCTTCTCAGAGGTGCCTTCACTGAAATCCATACATTTTGATATGTTGTATTTTCATTTTACTTTGTCTCAAGATATTTACTGATTTCCCTTATAATTTCTTCTTTGACCCACTGAGTGTTTAATGGTATTTTATTTAACTTTCATGTATTTATTGATTTTCCAGTTCCCTAACCATTATTGATATTCAGCTCCATTCCATTATGGTCAGTGAAGATGCTTTGTATAATGTCAATATTTAAAAAAAATTTGAGATTTGTTTCATTACACCACATGTGGTCTATTCTGGAAAATCATCCAAGTTCATTTTATAAGAGTGTATACCCTGCTGTTTTGGGGTGCAATGTTCTGTATATTTCTATTAGGTCTAGATCATTTTACATATTCAAGTTCTCTTTTTCTTTATTGATCTTCTGTCTAGATGTTCTATTGATGATAGTAGTTGATTTGAACTGTCCAACTATTATTGTAGAAGTGTTATTTCTCCTTTCAGTTTTTGCCAGTATCTGCGTCATGTATTTTTTCAGCACTGTGGTTAGGTGCATAAATATTTATGATTATAACATCTTCCTGGTGGATTGCCCGTTTTATTAATATATAGTGTCCTTCTTCATCTCTTATAACAGCTTTTGACTTAAAGTTTATTTTGTCCGATATTAGTATAGCTATCCCATCTCTTTTTTGTTACCATTTGCATGGATATCAATTTCCATCCTTTCACTTTCAATCTATTTGTGTATTTGGGTTTAATGTGAGTCTTTTGTAAACAACAAATAGTTGAATCATGCTTTTTTATATCCATTCTGCCAATCTGCATGTGTGTGTTTTTTATTGTTTTTTTTTTTTCGGTCAGGCCAGTAAAAAGAATTTATTGGTAAATGGGGGAAAGAACAGAGCTTGCTGAAAAATGGGAGAGAAGGACAGAAATATGCATCTAGATTTGATGTGGGCTTCTCTAGTCAAAAAGAAAGAGATCTGGTTTTTGTAGTTACCTTTTAAGCTATTAATTATTACCGCATTGCTAATGCTAAGGGGAGGGGCCCCAGCTGTTATTGGTTACCCCGCCAATAATGGGGGCCAATGGTGAGGCCTGTTTGGAATATACATGGCCTACCTTTGGCCCTGGAAATAGTCCCAACAGGGACCTCAAGGTCAAGGTCAGGATCTCAGTGGGTTCTTGCAGTCTTGTTGTCTGTTGGTCATTTTGTCTTTTGGCCATGTTGTGGCTCATCTTCTCCTTGTTTCCCTGTATTAACCTGCTTCAACTCCCTCTTCAGAAAGTTCATGCCCTTATTCTTAAGGAGGTGCTGAAGGGCGATGGTCATTCTTCTGTAGTTACCTCCTGCTGGTTAAGACAGTCATCCCTGCCTGACAGGGTGTAAACCTCTCTGGCTATTCTATTGTGGTTGAGGGAAGATGGATCCCACACCCTGGTTGGAACTGGATGAAATCCCCACATATCTAATAAAACAATGATTCTGTAAGAAATAAACTTAATTAGAATTTTGAAGATATATTGTCCTATTAAAAAGATAAAGAAGGTGGTGATAGGTGGGCCCAAAATGGGAGCCAGCCATGACTTCCTAGACCACAAGAGTGAGAAAGGGCATGTGCCTTCAGAGGCTGCATCCTTCCAAAGGATCCTTTCCAAAGGGAAACAGCATTCTTCCTTGAGTTCTTTTGACTGGGAAGTTTAAGCCATTAACCTTCTGTGTTATTACAATGAAGTCAGTACTTACTTTAGCTATTTTGTTCTTTGGTTTTTATGCATCATATCTATTTTGTCTCTTTTTCTTTACTGCATCCTCCTTTTGGTCTAGTTGATCTTTTGTGATGTATCTGACTATTCCCTTTCTCATTACTGTTTCTGTATATTTTTAATGTTACCCTGGGGTTTGTATAACATAGCCTACACCTATAACTTTTAATTTGAGAAGATACCAACTTAGCTTCAATAGCATTTATGTTCTCTCCTCCCATTTCCCTCTGTTTCTCCTTTCTATGTTGTTTTTGTTCCACATTGACTCTTTGTATTTTGTGTTTCTATTATCAGTTAATATGTTCTTTTCTCATTCAATTGTATTTTGAGTCTTATAGGAAGAAAAGAGTAGAATTGCATATTGAGGATGCAGTACTATTGGGTTTTGCATTTACCTTTTTAGTTACCCTTACCAAAGACCTTCATTTCTTAATCCAAGCCACTCTCTCCTTTCTTTTCCTTTCAACCTGCAGAAACTCCCTTTAGTAGTTTTTGTAAGGCAGTCTTTCATCATTGAACTCACTTAGTTTCTGTTTTTCTGTGAATATTTTAAACTCTCTCTCATTTTTTGAAGGACAGTTTTGCCAGATAAAGAATTTTTGGCTGACAGATTTTCTCCTTTGTGACCTTAAATATATTATACCGTTACCTTCTCATCCCCTTGGTTTCTCATAAGAAATTGGCACTTAGTCTTATTGTAGATACCTTGTATGTGATGAATCACTTTTATCTTGCTGCTTTTAGAATTCTCTCTTTATCACTGGCATTTGACTTTCTGATTAGTATGGGTCTGGGAGTAGGCATATTAGGATTTATTCTGTTTGGAGTATGTTGTACTTAATAAGAGTTGGGAAATTTTCAGCCATTATTTCCTCAAATATTCTTTCTTCCCCTTGGATATACATATCACATATGCTTGTGTGCTGCATGCCATCACTATAATCTCTGAGACACTGCTCAATTATTTCTCTTTTTTCTCCATTTTTAATTCTGACTCTAAGATTTTGATTGCTGTTTCTTCTAAGTCACATATTCTTTCTTTTGCCTATTCAACTTTGCTGTTGTATGCCTCTAGTGTATTTTTAATCTCTTCTATTTTGCCATTCATCCCCATAATTTCTGTTATGCTCCTTTTTATACTGTAAAATTCTTTTTATGCTCATGCATTATCTTCTTGTTATCCTTTGACTCTATATCTACATTTTCCTTCATCTCCTTAGATTGATTTAGGTGATTTATTCAAACTTATTTAATTAGTTGTTTGAAATTTCATGTCTCCCCTGAAGTTTTAATTTGTTCCCTTGGCTGTTTTTTAGTATGGCTTGCATTTTTTTTCCTTTTGTCAAAGCATGTGAATATCTTGATTAGTTAACTCTGAAGGTCTTTTTCTCCCTATTGTCTAGGATTTTTATTGTTGATTGCTTTATGTTAAAGCTCTTCTTTGATACTTACTAGCATTTATTCTGGACCTTTATAGTAGTCCATGCTTAACTGTTCAGGTTTTCTCAACTCTTCTTCATCTTATTCTTGTCCTGGATATGCAGTACAATTTTTAAGGTTGCACTATTTTTGCAATTGTTTCATCTCTAGTTAAAAGCTTCTTTTCTTTCTTTTTATCCAGAAATCTAGATCTTTTTCTTTGTTTATGTGCAAAATTTTCTCTCTTGCTTCTATGATTTGTTTAAATTGTCTCCCTTACTCATTGTTTCCTTTTCCTTATACTTTTCAGTTCTGTGACCCATCCTGTCTTACAGAAGTAGAGCCCTCCCACCTTTTTTATGTGAGGCATTTCTGTCTCTCATTTCTTCTCTGTTAAAGTATCTTAATGTGGGGACCCATATGGAGTCAATCCAGAAATGTAGTTCAATCTAAAAAAGTCCATTTTGCCCTTAGGTTATCCAGCCAAAAGTAACTAGATTGAGTGTGCACAGCACTTGCCAAACCTTCTGGTATGGTCTCTCCCACTTTTATTATCCTCCATGGCCCCTTTAGTATTCAACACACCTCAGCAGCTTGCTTCTACCCTGGGTCTCTGTAGACCTGCATCCCCGTGCCTAGATATATGCAGAAGTGACCCCAGGCCATGCTGCTTCTGCATGACTCTTCAGCTGCACAGGACCAAGTAAGGGGGAAGGGTCTGTACTGGAAGAACCCAGAGGGAAATTTCCTACCTGATCTTGGTTATTATTTTTGTTGTTCTTCAATTCAGCTATTGTGCGGTCTTTTTCTAGTCTCAATCAACTTCCAGAGTTCTAATTAAGTGAGATTTGTTCTATTTGTTGATTCTTAGGGGAGACTTTTCTAAGGAATGTCTTACACTGCCATGTTGATGACATCACTCTTGCCTATTTGTAGTTATAATCTTGTGTAATCTCCTCCTCTCTAGTATGGGTGAACATATAGATGCACTTATAACAAATCTATTATGGCATAACTAATGTACTATCACTCTGAAATTATATTATAAAAACACAGTGGCTTCTTTCTTGGATGTTCATTCTTCTTTGTTTTTGGTTTGCTTGCGATGGGGAAAATTAGCTGCCATGTCATTAAGACATACCATGGAGAGCCTCACATGATGAAAAACTAATGGCTGCAACAACCATATGAGTGTTCTGGAAAGCAGATTCTCACATCAGTTGATCTTTCAGAAAATACCAGAGCCTTCAGTGAAAGCTTGTCTGTAACTTCTTGAGAAACTGAACCAGAGACAGATAGTTAAGCTAATGAAACAAAAGAATTTGGTAGCTATGACCTGCCAAATTTTGTAGTAATTTGTTTCATTGCAGTAACTTACACATACAATATTTTTGCAATTGTCCAATGCCCTTCTCTCCAATTAAATAGTAACCATAGTTTTAGGGCCTAGGGTGGGGAATACTATCAAAATTCAGCAATTGTTCATTTATAATCATAACTGAAATATCATGCAGATAAATATTGTATGGTTTTCCTTCAACAAATTATATAATTTCAGTGTGAGTTCCACGGAAGGAAAAAGGTAAAAATTGTAATTAGTCAATGTAATTACACAAATTAATCCTGTCAATAGACACTGTGATATATCATACTCCTTATCAATTCTAATCTTGATCAATCTAGTGTACTGACTGCTCAGACTATCATGATAACAGCTTTTGGAAATGTCATAAAATCTTAAAACAAGATGTCAAGTAAGGAGTTCATGAAGTCAGAAGGTCAGTACTCTAAAATCTGCCAGACTTACTGTGGGGTAACAACTGTAATGTTGAATGAAAATAACCCTTCCAACTTTGTCATTTGAACTGATATCAAAATCCTTATATAGGTTATTCATTTTTAATTTAATTTGAAATAGATCAGATTAAATTTGACAATAAATATATTTAACCACAAGATTTTATAATGAAAGTAGGGCTTAACTTGTGTATAATCTCAAAGCTTCTAAGATTTGTTGTATCTTTTAAAAACATTTTAGTAGCAATTTCAGTGGCAGAGTTGTTATAAATCTTTGCAAGAACTATTATAATTCATCCAGTTGTAGATGACTGTTGCACAATACTTTTTCTATGTGAAACACTGAAATATAATACATGTGAGTATAAAATATTTCCAAGGATACCTGTCATCACTATATACTAAAATTGTTCTAGTCAACATTGAGTTAACTTTGATAACTTATATAAAGTAACCAAATACTGAGATTTCATCAGAGAGGTGCCAAGAGTTGCAAGAATTCAATGAAATATTCACTATCAACATTTGTCAACTCTTGCCAATCAAGCATGGAATAGGAACTGTTTTCCAAACTCTTGGAAAAAATTTTAAACCACAAAATAAACACATTACCCACCCAGTGTCAGTCCATTTTTAAAATATTCTCATAAGATGTTTGAAAAATGTTTGGGATTTAGCTCTGGGAGAGGCATGAGAAAATCTGAGTATTCTACAAAGAGTTTGTGACCGTTTGAGATTATTTTATGAATCCCAAAAAGAGAAAACTATGTTTGTAAACTCATTTGTTACTCTGGGTGTAATAACCTTTGATTGCATTACATTCAAATACTGAGGTGTCTTTGATTAAATTACCTGTAAAGATTAGGGCTTTTTTTGATTTGACCATATCAGTAAGGCATGGCTCAGGTTGAGTCCCCGCTCCCTTGCTGGGTCTGATATAAAGAGGCACTCACAGGGAGAGACAGATTCAAAAAGATAAACAGTGTAGAGAACTTTGTCTTTTTTGATCTGCTATATGAAAGAAAGAAGGTTCAAACAGCTAAAGCCCTGGGAGACATGGACTATTTGCCTTTTAGCTTACAGATAACTTTAGGAAGAGAGCCAAGACTGACATAGGAAGCCCTGGGAGACAAGTCCTATGCCAACTTACAGGTAAGATTGGAAAGAAGCTGGGCCCATGGAGCTTCAAGAGGAAGAGGAAGTCCAGACAGGAAGACTGTAACCTGGGAGAGATCGCCTGCCATCTTACATCATTCAACACGTGGCAGCTAACTTCGGTGAGAAAGTTCTTCTTATGGTATCCTGAGTTGGACTTTCCAAGGTGTTGGGACTGTAAACTATTACCCCAAATAAATATCCTTTATAAAAGCCAACAAATTTCCAGTACTTTGCATCAGCACCCCTTTGTTAGACTAACACACAGGCTAATGTCTTATTTGATTAAACATTCTTTCGAATATAATTCTAACTGCTTTCAAATACCAGTGAATAAATGAAAGAGGATACATCTTGACCAACATAGGTCATAAATGAAATTTTATAGGTTTTCCAATGGTAATGACGTTGTGGGTCAGCTACACAGGACATGTAGGTCCTGAGTTATGACCATTTTGCTTTGTGACCTTGGAGACTAAACACATTTTTTCTCACTTTCTCTTTAAATTCTCAAGTCTCTACACTTTTTACTTTTTAGTATGAGTATTCTACATTGATCCTCTTTCATGTTTACCTAATTCCATTATTATTTAGTTTTGATGAATAGAAAAAGAAAACAAATAACACAAAAATATACATAAATACAAGAAAATAAAAGAAAAGAAAAGATTCTGCAAGTTCTCATGGAAATCTTTCTGTATTTCATTTTAGTAAACATTAGTCTTCAATACATTGAGCTTTTATTAAATACAGACTGCATTACACTGAATTATGTTTTCTTTATTTTAATTTTGACAGGGACTAAGATATAAAATACTGATTTTAAGGTGCAGAGAGTGAAAGGGGGGGAAATGTAGAGAAAATATATGGATTAATACTTCAAATATAAGCCTATCACATAAGTATGTATGCACATATTGAAGAATGTTTCTGCTAGATCTCCTTCAAATTCCCCAGACTTAACTATAATTTATAAAGTGCACTTAGTAGAACAAAAGGATAGGTAGCTGAAGAACCCTTGGAGTCTTATGTTGGAAGTAATGAAACCAGGTCAGAAAATGGTAAAATAACTTATTAAAAGAAATGCACTTGGGATTGTTGAAACCATGGCTATTACATCATGATATCCTATCCAAAGAACTAGAGTAATGCATCGTTTAATGTTTTAAAATGAGTAGAAGCTCTTTTGGCATTTTGAAAATTTAAATATAGATGAGCATAGAGTTCCAAGAAGATGACATTGGAGTAGGCATGCAGGGCTCAACTGTCTCAAGAAAACAACAGAGAAAGGGCAAAAAGGTGTCTGAGGGACATTGGGCGTCAAGTCACCAGGGCAGTACAGTGCTTCAAAACCCCCATAAGGGCAAGGAACAGAGAGAAGAAGAAACCAAACTGACAATTGTGAATTTTTAGGTTTCTCATAGTCCTAACTCCTGAGAGAAAATCTGCACTCCTTGGTGAGTCCCTCTCTGATTTGATAACTTAAGCTGGACAATTTTAAAGAATCAGAGTGAGTTGAACAGAAATCAAAGAGAAGCTGTGAAGGAAAAAAAAAACACGAACCAAGAAAGAGAAATTGACCATCAGAGTAAATTCACCAACATATTCGGGTGCCTATAACATCAGCAAAAACATCAACAAACCATATGAAGAAATAGGAAGTGATGGCCCAGCTAAAGGAACAAACTAAATAACCTTAATAGATACAATATTTAAAACTACGAATCAATAAAAATCACACAAATCTTCTGAATCAATTCAAAAAATTCAGAGAAAATATGACTAAAGAGATATAGGATATTAAGAAGGCACTGGTTGAGCATAAAGAACAATTTTAAAGTCTGCAAAGAAAAGTAACAGAACTTATGGGAATGAAAGACACAATGGATAACATTAAAAAAACCTTAAAAGCTCATTACAGCATATGTGAATTGATGAAGACCGAATTAGTGATATCCAGTACAGAATATCTGAATTGGAAAAGACAGGAGAACAGAAAGAGAAAAGAATGGCAAAAATGGAACAAGGTCTCAGGGAATTAAATAAAATGCAAAGTGCACAAACACATGTGATATCAGTGTCCCAGAAAGAGAAAAGAATGCAAAAGGGGCAGAAAGAATATTTGAGGAGATGATGACTGAAAATTTCCCAACCCTTATGAAAGACATAAATATCAATATCCAAGAAAGACAATGCACCTCTAACAGAATAAATCCAAATAGACCTACTCTGAGACACCTACTATTCAGATGACAAATATCAGAGATAAAGAGAGAATTCTGAAAGTAGAAAGAGAAAAGCAAAGCATCACATACAAGGGGTCCTCAATAAGAATAAGTGCCAACCTCTCATCAGAAATCATATGGGCGAGAAGAAAGTGCTATGATATATTTAAGGTACTGAAAGAGAAAAAAGTGCCAGCCAAGATTTCTATATCTGGCAAAACGGTCCTTCAAAAATAAGAGTGACTTCAAAGTCTTCACTGACAAAACCTGAGACAGGTTGTTACCAAAAGACCAGAATTTTAAGAGACACTGAAGGAAGTGCAGCAGGCTGAAAGGAAAAATCAAGCGTGAGAGATTTGGAGAAGAGTGTAGAAAAGAAGATTTACATTTGAAAATTTAAATTAAATGGTGAAAAGACAGACAATAATAATATATGACAAAAAGCCAAAGGATAAAATGAAGTATGTATTGCCTTTACAGTAATAACATTGAATGCTAATGGCTTGAACTCCCTAATCTAAAGACTTAAATTGATAGAATGGATTAAAACAAAGAAATATAAGTCATCTATATGCTGTCTATAAGAGTCTCGCCTCAGACCCAGGAATACAACCAGGTTGAAAATGAAATGTTGGAAATATATATTCCACACAAATAGTAACTAAAAAGATCTCATACTAATATAAGAAAAAATAGATTTCAAATAAAAAACGCTTATAAGGGATGAAGAAGGTCATTATATATTAATAAAAGGGGCAACTCACCAAGAAGAAATAACTATGATAAATATTTATAGACCTAACCTCGGTGCCCCAAGATACATGAGGCACACACTGGCAAAACTGAAGGGAGAGATAGACATCTCTTTAGTAATAGTTGAGGACTTCAATACATCATCCCCATCATTGGATAGAACATCTGGATAAAGGATAAATAAAGAAACAGAGGGCCTGAAAATATAATAAATAAAGTAGAGCTGACAGAAATTAAAGAGCATTGCACTCCAAAATAGCAGGATATACATTCTTTTCAGGTGCTCATGTAACTTTCTCCAGTATAGACCATATGTTGGGTCACAAGCCAGGTCTCAATAAATTTAAAAAGATTGAAATTACACAAAACACTTTCTTTGATCATAATGGAATGAAGTTGGAAATCAATAATGGACAGAAAAAGATAAAATTCATAAATATATGGATTTAAAAATCACACTCAAAATAGGTGTAATATGGGGGCATTTTCAGGACATTGGAATAGTCCTGCATGACATTGCAATGACTGATACAGGCAATTATATAATTTGTCATAACCTACAAAATTGTGCAGGATAGAGAGGAAACTGTAATCTAAACTATAGTCCAGGGTTAGTAGCAATGTTTCAATATGTGTTCATCAATTTTAGCAAATGCAGCACACTAATGAAAGTTGTTGTTAATATAGGAAAGTGTGGGAGGGAGAGAGCATGGCGCCTATGGGAATCCCCTATTTTTTTAATTTAATATTTATGTAATCTAAAAATTCTTTAAAAATAAAAAAATAAAAAATAAATAAATCACTGGGACAAAGAAGAAATTGCAAGAGAATTCAGTAAATATCTTGAGACAAATGAAAACAAGAACACAACATATCAAAACCTATGGGTCACCACAAGGCAGTGCTGAGATGGAAATTTTTAGCCCTGCATGCTTACATTAAAAAAGAAGAAAGAGCTAAAATTGAAGACTTACCTGCACACCTGAAGGAACTAGAAAAAGAACCAAAAACTAATCCCAGACCAAGAAGTAGGAAGGAAATAATAAAGGTCTGAGCAGAAATAAATGAAATTGAAAACAATAACAACAACAACAAAACAATAGAATCAACAAAACCACAACTTGTTTCTTCTAGATCAATGAACTCGACACACTCTTAGCTAGGCTGACAAAGAAAAAAGAAAGAATATGAAAATAAATAAAATCAGAAATGATAGGACAGACATTTCACTGACCCTGCAGAAATAAGAGAGATTATAAGAGGATACTTTGAACAACTGTATACTCAAAAACTAGAAAATATAGATGAGATGGACAAATTCCTGGAAACACACAAACACCCTATATTGACTCTAGAAGAAATAGAAGACCTCAACAAACCAATCACAAGTAAGGAGATTGAAATAGTCATAAAAAATATCCCAAAGTTCCCCTTTTTGGTCTAGGAATATTTTCCAAAATTCATTGCTAGTTGGCACTTGGTAATAATCCCTAGTTGAGGGTGAAGCTCATCGATGGGAGTCACGTCCCATGTTGGGGAGAAGGCAGGGAATCTACATGCTGAATTTGGCATAGAGAAAGCCACATTTAAGGAACAAGGATGCTTTCAGGAGGTAACTCTCAGGCAATATATATTACTAGGCTAAATTTCAATTTCACAACAAGGTTCATAGCTAAAAGCATCAATATCAAGGGCATAGTATATTGGTTTGTTCTCCATTTGTCACCACACATGCACTCTAGAGATTCTTGCCACTCTGTGAGAGAATGGAGCTGGACACCCTAGGATAGTAATTCAATATTCTGTTGGTTAATCCGTGGGTCTCCACCCACTAGGACATCACTCCATGACCTTATGAACACATTCATATTCCATATGCCCAGGTGCACCACTCCCCAGACATCCCTCTACCACTGATACCCCATATTAGGGACTATACCCTGCCATAGCCAAAATCCCTTGGCTAAGAGATTTCAAAGAGAGTTGGGAAGCCATTCTAGAAGTTACTCATATGCATGTCTCAGGAGGATCTCATTAACTGCCAGTACCTCAAGCAGCAGTGCTACTGAAAGCACTAGAGACATCTACACACAATAGGCAGGGCAGACAACCTCAGAAAATTGACACCCCATTGGCAGGCCTTACCTTGAAATATATGATAACCTATCTCCCCAATGTATCAGATTTAGTCTCATTTATAATTTTCCTATGCATGTCCCATCCATCTGGCCAATAAGATCTAAGCCAACTCTCAATCAAAATCAGAGTGGACATCACCATCCCCAAATCCTCAAGATTGAAGAATGAACAAACATAAGGGGGTACTGCAACTATGGACTAAAGTAGACTTATTATTATTCTAATAATGGAAGAACTTGTAACATTGATATAAAGACAATGGTCACCAGAAGTTCTGAGGGAAAGAGGGAAGAATAAGTGTAACATTGAACATTTTTGGGACAGTGGAATTGTTCTGCATGATATTGCAATGATGGATACAAGCCACTGTACATTTTGTCAACACCTATAAAAATTGTGCAGTGCAAAGTATGAACCATAATTTGAACTATAGACCATGGTTAGTAGCAATGCTTCAATATGTGTTCATCAATTGTAACAAATATCCCACACTAATGAAAAATGTTGTCAATAGGGGAAAATGTCAAGGGGAAGGGGTTGGATATATGGGAATTCCCTATATTTTTCATGTAAAATTTATGTAATCAAAAGTTATTTAAAAAATAAAATTAAAAAAAAAAATTAAAAACCCCCAAAAGATGAAAAGCCCAGAATCAGATGGCTTCACCAGTGAATTCTACCAATTATTCAAAAATGATCTATTGCCAACCTTTCTCAAGCTCGTCCAAATAATGGAACTGGAAAGAATGCTACCAAACTTATTCTATGAAGGAAGCATCATTCTAATAATAAAATGAGATAAAGCTACTACAATAAAAGAAAATTACAGGCCAATATCTCTAAGGAATGTAGATGCAAAAATCCTCAACAAAATACTTGTAAACTGAATCCAAAAGCATATTAAAAGAATTATACATCACAGTCAAGTGGGTTTTACCCCAGGTATGCAAGTGTGGGTCAATATAAGAAAATCAATTAGTGTAATAAACCAGATTGATAAATTGAGAAGAAAAATCACATGCTCAAATCAATTGATGCAGAAAAGTTATTTGACAATATACAGTATCCTTTTCTGATAAAAACACTCCAAAAGATAGGAACAGCAGGAAGCTTTCTCAACACGGTGAAGTGCATATATGAAAAACCTACAACTAGTATTTTACTCAACAGTGACTGACTGAAAGCTTTCCTGCTGAGATCAGGAGCAAGACAAGGATGCCCAGTGTCACTACTGTTATTCAATATTGTGCTAAACAGTCTAACTAGAGCAATTAGGCAAGAAAAAGAAATAAAATTATTCAGATTGGAAAGGGAGAAGTAAAACTGGCACTATTCACTAATGATATGATCCTATATCCATAAAATCCTGAAAAACCCACAACAAAGCTACTAGAAGTAATTGGACTAGTTCAGAAATTAATGGGATACAAAATTAATAGGCATAAATCAGTAACATTTCTATACACTACTGATGATCAATATGCGGCAGAAATGAGGAAAAGATTCCTTTATAATAGCTACTAAAAGAATAAAATATTTAGGTATAAGTTTAACAAAGGAAATAAAGAATTTGCATTCAGAAAACTACAAACATTGTTAAAAGAAACTGAAGAAGAGAGAAATAAATGAAAGAATATTCAAGTTTATGGACTGGAAGATTAAATATTGTTAAAATGTCAATACTACCCAAACTGATTTGCAGGTTCAATGCAATCCCAATAATAATCACAACAGCCTTTCTTGCAGAAATGAAAAAAACAATTATTAAATTTATTTGGAAGGGTAAGGGGTCCTGAATAGCCAAAGATGTGTTTAAAAATAATAACAAAGAAGGAGGACTGTCATTCCTGACTTTAAAGCATATTACATAGCTATAGTGGTAAAAAACAGCATGGTACTGACATAAAACTAGACAGATTGACCAATGGGACCAACAAAAACCCAGTTATAGACTTTCACATCTACTGTCAAGTGCTTTTTGACAATACTGTCAAGCCCAGTGAGCTGGGCAAGAACAATCTATTCAACAATTGGTGCTGTGAGAACTGACTATCCATATCTAAAAGAAAGAAAGACTCCTATCTCACACTGTATACAAAAATTAACTCTAAACGAATCAATAACCTAAATATAAAAGGGACAACCATGAAACTCTTAGAAGAAAATGTAGGATCTTGTAGGCAGTAGTTTCTTAAAACTTATATTCAAATTACAAGCAACAAAAGAAAAAAGTTAGATAAATTGGATCTTCTTAAAATTAAAAACTTTTATTCCGGAAGACTTTGTGAACAAAGTAAAAAGGCAGCCTATTCCATAGGAGAAAATATAGGGGAACCACATATCCAATATATGTTTGTATTAGGATTCTCTAGGGAAACAGAACCAACTGGAGATATCTTTAAATAGAATGAGATTTTATAAAATTGTCTCACACAACCATGGGGATGCACAAGCCCAAACTTTGCAAGGCAGGCTGCAAACCAGGGGCTCCAAAGAAGGTTCTTGCTAAGTTACCAGGAGACCCTGGCTGTCTGAAGTAGAAATCAGAATTCTCTCCCTGAATGCTGAAATCACTTCACCTTTTAAGGCCTTCAACTGATTGGATGAGACATTACTCATTGCTGAGGGCAATCTCCTTAGTTGATTGTAGATGTAACAAGCCATCTATGCAATCAACTCACTGATGATTAAATTCCATGTAATGCCCTTGTATTACAATTAAGCCAGTGCTTGACCAAACAACTGGGCACCATTACCTGGCCGAGTTGACATATTAGCCTAATGATCACAGGGTTTGATATCCATGTTATATAAAAAGATCATACAACTCAATGATAAAAAGACAAATAATCCAATTATAAAATGGGCAAAAT
The DNA here is from genome assembly GCA_029593785.1 of Cabassous unicinctus. Classification (NCBI taxonomy): domain Eukaryota; kingdom Metazoa; phylum Chordata; class Mammalia; order Cingulata; family Chlamyphoridae; genus Cabassous; species Cabassous unicinctus. The sequence goes on along the minus strand of JAQZBX010051513.1, from coordinate 4,069 downwards.
ACTTGAATAGACATTTCTCCCAATAGGAAATACAAATGAATAAAAATGAACTTGAAAAGATGCTCAACATTGTCAGCTATTAGGGAAATGCAGATCAAAACTGCAAGAGACTTAAATCTTTGGAATTTCCATGTGCCAGTTGGGCCTTGAATCTCAACAGAGTTGCAACACCTACTCTCCAGTTCATTGGACTCACTCAAGAAAACTAATAAGGAAATGATGATGGACAACTAGCATTCCAAGGAACAGAGAGAATTTACAACTGCAAGCAAGATAGTCCCATCCATCTGCTCCATGGGATCTAAATACCCTCTCAGTTAGAGGCAGAATGGGCATCACCATCTCAGAATCCTCAGGATTGGGAAATTAATGATGGACTAGAGTAGACTTACTGTTATTCTACTATAGACTTATTGTTATTCTAGCAATGGAAGAACTGTTATCATTAATATGGAGGCATTGGCCTCCAGTGGTTCTGAGGGGAGGGAGAGGGAAAAACAGGTGTGATATGGGGGCATTTTTGGGAACTGGGAATTATCCTGAATGATATTGTAATGACAGATACAGGCTATTATATATATCTAGCCATAACTTACAAAATTGTGTGTGAGAGAATTTAAACTATAATGTAAACTATAATCCACACTTAGTGGCAATGCTCCAATATGTGTTCATCAATTGCAACAAATGTACCACACTAATGAAGGATGTTGTTAATGTGGGAAAGTGTGCAAGGGGTAAGGAGTGGGGCATATGGGAATTCCCTATATTTTCAATGTATCTATTATGTAATCTAAGTGTCTTTAAAAAATAAAAATAAAAAAAAACTACAATGAGATACTATTTCACACCTTATAGAATGTCCATTAAATAAAACCATAAAAAATTAAAAGTGCTGAAAGGATGTGGAGAAACAGAAACACTCCTTCGCTGTTGGTGGAAATGTAGAATAGTGAAGCCTCTGTGGCAGACAGTTGGACACTACCTCAAGATGCTGAATACAGAACTGCTGTATGAACCAGCAATCCTGTTACTAGGAATATATTCAGAAGAACTGATAGCAAGGACACAAACTGACATTTACACACTGATGTTCACAGCAGCATTGTTCACAATTTATAAAATATGGAACCAGCCCATGAGTCTATCAACTGATGAATGGATGAACAAAATGTAGTATATACACATAATGGAATACTATTCAGCTGTAAGAAGAAATGAAATTGGGATGCATATGACAACAAGGATGAACCTAGAAGATATTATGTTGAGGGAAATAAGCCAGACACAAGAGAACAAATATTGTATGGTCTCACTAATATGAACTAATATTTACTAATTTAATATTTACTAATAAAGTATATTTATTGAGGAAACTCACAGAGGTAAATTCTAGAGTGTAGATTACTAGGAAATAGAAGGTGGGTTGAGAATGGGAAATGATGCCTAAAATATGCAGCATTTTTAATAAGGTTAATTTTAAAAGTGTGGAAATGAATAGAGTTGAGAGTATCACATTATAATGAGTATAACTAACACTGCTGATTTAGAAATGTGACTGTGTCTGAAAGGGGTAGCCTGTGGAAAGGAAACTAGACTATAATCTAGGGAAAGTATAACATAGTGATTTTAGCAGTGGATGAAAATTGCAGTTAATAGTATAAATATGCTCTTCTTTTACAAAGTGCTAAGAATATGGTGATACATGGGAAACTTACAACTAATGTAACTTATGGACATTAGTTAACAGTAACTTTGTAATATTTTGCATCAATGGCAGGAATATATTTATTCAATATAAGGGACATCAATGAGGGGGTATATAGGGTACAGCAGTTTGGCATTGTTTATGCATTCCAAAAATAGATATTGGATTATGTTTGTAAACTGGTCTGTCAGAGGTACCACTTTTAATTGATTAAATTATGATTAGGACTTTGATTTGGCCATGTCAGTAGGGTGTTGAGTCCCCACCCACCCCTTGGTGGGTGGAGACTCACAGATAAAAGACATGGCAAAGGACAGAATTTTTGAGATGGAGCCCGAAGAAGTAAGCACACCAAGGATCTTGGTCATGAGGAAGGAAAGAAGGTCCCGGGAAAAGAGACGAGGTGTTTGCCTGATAGTCTACAGCTGGCCTTGTTGGGAGAAAAAGAAGCTGAACTCAGAGAGCATCAAGACCTGTGGAGAGAGGCAAAGCCTAGAGAACCTGATAATGGAACCCTAAGAGGAAGAGGAAGATTGAACGTTGGCAGCCCTCTTGCTCCAACACATGGCAATAGACTTTGGTGGGGGAAGTAACTTATGCTTTATGGCCTGGTGACTGTAAGCTTCTACCCCAAATAAATACCCTTTATAAAAGCCAACAGATTTCTGGTATTTTTCATTAGCACCCCTTGGGCTGACTAATATATAGGGGTATGGGATTTTTCCTTTTTGAAGTAATGAAAATGTTCTAAAATTGACTGAGATGTTGACAGCCCACCTCTGATGAAAATGAAATTCACTGAGTGTACACTTTGAATGGATTCTACAAAGCATGGGACTGAATAACACAGGGAATTTAGTGGTGGATGACGGACTGTGGTTAACGGGACAAATATGAGAATGCTTTCTCCTTAATGGTAACAAATGTATAACACTAATATAGAATGCTAATAATTTGTTGGTTGGGGGAAAATACACCAAATGTAAGATATGAAATTTAGTTAGTAGTAATATTTTGATGATGATCTTTCATAGTTTGTTACAAATGTCTCACAACAATGCACGTTGTTGATGTTGGGGAGATGTATGGGAGCCTTGTATGCGTGTTTGTTTTGTAAAGTCACAAATTTTACTACACATTTATTTGTTTATGTATGTTCATGTATGAATGATATACTTGAATAAAATTTTATTTAAAAAATACAGATGAACTATGTTTCTGTTTCTGGTGAAAGAATCATAATATTGAATTTGTAAATGGAAACTCAATGAAATAAATTACATCTCCATAATTACTCCTAATATTAAAAAATACATAATTATTTAGCTTCAAATGTACTAAACTTAGGTTTATGATGCCCATCTATAAATAATTGCCATAGCATCTTATCATGTATAAACAAAATCCTATAAAACACTTTCATGTTATTTATAGACAATTATATGGTAGGTATTTTAATTTAACTGCATCCATTATATTTTATAGAATTAACTTTTGGTGTCAGGAGATGAAATGTCTAATGAGTTATGGCCAGAAAAATGTATACAAATATACTGTATATAAAATTATCCTTCCCTCAGTATAGCAGCTTTTTTGATGACAGTTTGAATTATTTTTAGTGTGTATTCTAGATCATTTTTATAATTTATAGAAGTTTTGGTTAGAGTTCTCTATATTCCTCTTTAGTTTACTTTTCAAAAATACAAGATAAAATAGCCTAAGATGAAATATCTATTATATTATTAAAACATGAATATATAGTAAAGACCAAATAACCAGACAGTTTAAGTCATATATACAAATGCATTCAAACAATGAAGAAAATAAATTCTATTTTAAAAATTAAATGTATTATGATTTGTGCAAATCTGAAAATCTAAATGAATTATACTGCAATACTTCACAGAAGAAATAAAGAAGACCTATATATCTTAACTCTTCTGAGAAAAAAAAAAAAAAAATATATATATATATATAATATATATCAAGCATATTCCTGAATGGGAATGAATACAATTCAAATAAAAGCTTGAGTAAGATTTATGTGAGAGAGGGTTAGAAATTTTTCAGGATAATTAGCAATTTTTACATGTAAGAAATATTGCAAAATCAGCCTAGACATATTTGAAAAATAGTAACAATATGGTACAGAGTACTTTGTCTTAAAATATTATTAAACTACAATAAAATTTCTTGTTACTGGTACAAAAGTAGGCATATATTTTAAGAGAAGAATATATAAAATGTAGTAAATTAAACATGTAGCATTTGAATGGGAAAATGACAGGTTTATTTAATAAAGTCTTGTTGCTGTGATAATTTAGTATATATTTGGAAACAAAAGTATTAGATCACTTCCAA
>JAQZBX010051512.1:0-19367 GCA_029593785.1 Cabassous unicinctus | reverse complement strand
TCAGAAATGCAAATCCCAGACCCACTGAATCAGAAGCTCGGGAGGACAGGGCCCAAAAATCTGTGTTTTAACAAGCCCTCCAGGAAATTCTGAGGCTCAGCAATATTTAAAAACCAGCCAAGTACGTGTCAGTTTTCTTCCAAATTAGCAGGCACTACTGTCAGAGTTGATTATGTGTTTATTTCACCAAACACCTTCTGCCTAGGCACTGAACTGCTATTTTTGAAAGAAATAAAACGCAGTTGATTCCGTGTCATTCTCATTCTGTAGTTCCCACCTGGCTGGCAGTGCCTCCAGCTCTGAAACACACAAGCAGGGTTAGAATCCTGCATCTTCCCAAACCGCTTCCAGGCTGGCACATGCTGGCCCCAGCACTGCCAGAGCTCCCTCTCATGCCTTGATGCTTCTTACGCTAATTACCGGGAGGTGGGACATTTCCGGTTTGTCTTGGGAAGGAACCCAATGGTCACCTCTGCATTTCTGAGTCCTAGCTCCTCCCCAGCTTGGCACTTGAGGTCAGATGTTGGAGTTTTCTCTTTCCATAGTTCTCCAATTGAAAAATGCCATGGATTGACTTCTGTCCCCCCAAAAGATGTGCTCAAGTCCCAACACCCGCTCCTTATTTGGAAATAGGGTCTTTGAAGATGTTACTTCAACTTGAGTCCAACCTGGATTAGGTGGCCCCTAATCCAATATGACCTCATAAGAAGGGGAGAATTGGACACAGGGAGACAGAAACGGGGGCATTCCATGCGACCAACGAGGCCGTTGAAGTCCAAGGACTGCAACCTGAAATTGGAAGAGGCAAGGAAGAATTTTTCCCTTGGGTCTTGAGAGGGAGCCTGGCCCTGCTGACACCTTGATTTTGAATTTTCAGCTCCCAGAACTGAGAGACAAGACATGTCTGCGGTTTTAAGCCACTCTTAATGAAGATTGGATGAAGATGATATTGTCCAAACAGTCTGAAATGGAGGTCTGGGTGCAGCAGCTGAAAGAGCCCAGGTTCTGGAAGGATCCAGACCTGGCTCCAGCCTCAGTGCCACCACTTTGTATGGGGTTTGGACAAGTTGCCAAACCTCCCCAAGCCTCAATTTCTACATCTATAGGATGGAGCTAATGCTCTATGTCTCACAGGTTCACTGAATTACCAAGCACAAGGCTATCTAGAGCAGTGCCTAGCACCCAGCAGGAGAAATTTTCCCTTTTCTCAGGGGCCAGTGAGTTTCCTGTGCCTGCCAGGATATCAGCAGAGTCATTGTAGGACAGAAATCACAAACCCAGATGCCTAAAGGACGCAGGGGACTCCCAGAAGTTAGTGCAGTGGATGGATGAGGAGAGAAGCTAGGGCCAGCATGCCCTCCTAAAGGGGGCAGCTGCTACTCAGCTTCCAGGGCTGCCGCCACGGGGGCCAGAGCTGTCAGACTTTCTTTACACAAAGCCCAGGCTATGGCCATGCACTGGAGGATTTGTTAAGCAGAAAGAACCCACGCCCCAGCTTGCTCACAGCTCGGACAGGCTGAAACCATTCATCACCCTTGGGGGCCTCCTGGGAAGTCACGAGAGGAGAGGGAGAGAGAGGGAGAGTCTGGTCCCGGGTCAGCAGAACTGGGTTTGCATCCAGGCTTGATCACGACCACCCGTGATGGAGCCAGAAGTGAGAATCTGCATACCCCCAGGGACCAGAGCAAGCTTCTTCTCCATCTGTAAAATGGAGCTAATAGTGATATCATCACCACCAGTCTTTTGTGAGGGTCAAATGAAACAGCCTGTGCGAAAGAGCTCTGGAGACTTGAAAGGAGGTGTTTCTATTAATCAGTGATAACAAAGCTCGTCTGATAAAAACCATTAGGGTCACAGCATTTGTATTAGTCAGGGTTCCCCAGAGAAACACAGCAACAGGATGCATAAAGAGATTTATTATAAGGAATCAGCTCACACAACTTTAGGGGCTGGCAAGTCCAAACTCTGGAGCGAAAGCTGCAAGCTAGAAACTCTGATAAATGTGTTTCTGAGGTCCTAAGCCCAAATTCTGGAAATTCCAGCAAGAGGCAATGCTGAAGTTGTGTCTGAATTCCTCTTCTGAGCTCTGAAACCCTCAGTTCTGGCTTTTAAGACCTCCAACTGATTGGATGAGGAGGGCAATCTCCTCTGTTCATTGTAGATGCAGTCAAATGATTGTAGATGCAAGCCCATCTTGAAATACCCTCACATGAACAACTAGGCCAGTGCTTGACCAAACAGCTGGGCATCATAATCTAGCCAAGTTGACACACGAAATTAAGCACTACACCATTAGAGTCCAACAAGGTTAAGTTTTTTAACTTGCTGCAACAAGGGAGACTTGCACACTAGGGGAATTGCAGATGTCCCACCAAAGGAAGTGAAGGGCTGTTTTAGGATAGGGGAAGGGTGGAGCTTAGGGAAAAATGCAAATGAAGCAGCATTTGAAACATCCAAAGCAACATGGGGTGGTCTGTGAAGGGTCTGTCCTGAGAGGTAGACCTAGGTCCTGAATCCTTGGAAACCACAAAGTTAGGATCGATGTGAAATGTTGTGTCTAAATACCACTTACCTGAAGCTCTGTACCTGGGCTGGAAATCAAGACTGTTTCTTTGAGTCCAAGTGGCCTCCATTCCAACAGCAAGTTTCTGGCCTTCTGTGATTTTAGAGAACAAGAATTCTTAGCACCACGTCCTCAGCATTAATGAACAAAGACTGTTCTTACTGATGTAGCATAAAAATAAAAATAGATGCTCTGCTCTGGCTGTCCCAGTTGAGAACTGTATGTTGGATTCAGAAAGACTTGCCAGCTCCTAGCTGTGTGATCTTGCTAATCACTTAACCTCTCTGAACCTCAGTTGAGGGGCAAGTACAGACCCCAAGCCTTTTATACGCAGTTTCAAAATCCAAAAAGCACTGAAAGCCAAAGATTTTTTGTAACTCAGGTGGCTGCAAAAGCTGACTTGACCTAAACTCATTTGGGGGCAGACCCTGACCTGAACTGACCTGGATCTATAGTCTCTACAGGTCCTACAAAGGCTGGATATTCATACATTTCTCTGCCAAAAATATTAGTGCATTTGATTATGGGGGGACTTCGCCAGATCTTCCTGGGAAGTTATAGAAGATCCAATATAGGCACCATCTTATTTTTCTAAAATCTGGAAGACTCTGGATTCCAAACCTATGGGCCCCAGGGCTTCAGATAAGGATTTGAAAATCTTTGGTACCAGCTTCACAAGGCAGTTTGGGGTTCAATGTGATGGCACAGGTAACGTGAGTCCATGGAAAGGCCAGCCGTGATGGTGGCACATCATCAGCTCCATCTGTCTCACTTCTTCCTGGCTCCTCTTCTTTTCAGGCTCCTGGAACCTCTGGGCATCGCCTGCCCTTAGCTGTCCTCATCAGGTGAGCCCCCCTCTCCCCTCCACCAGGCTGCCCCCAGATACCCTACAGGTCCTTCATTTCTCTCCACAACCTGGCCCAAGTTCAGGAGCAAGGCAGGCAGAGCCTTTCTTGGCAGCCTTCTCCTCCCCAGCCACAAGCTCCACACCCCACTGCTGAAGCTGAAGGGTCCACGAGAAGGCGTCGGGTTGACCCATGTCTCCGTCCAGTTCTTCCTTGGAGCCATCGGATGCCTGGGTAACTCAGGGCTCCTTGGCAGCTCCCCCTGGCTGTCTCCTGGGCGTCCCAGGCCTCCCTGAGCAAGCCATTCAAAGACCCCTGAGTGCCTCTTTTGCAGCCTCTGGTGGACCCTGGGGCCAGCCCCCGTGGCAGAGGACCCTGCTGGCCAGACAGGGCAGCTGGGCGGAGCTTGCTCCTCCAGCAGCCTGGAGCTGTGGGAGGGGGTCTCAGCCACTAGGTGGCGCCCTCTAGCTGGTGTTCTCTGAGCTTTCAGCTCGGCTGGGGCGGGCCTGGGAGCTGGGTCTCTGCCGATATGGCTCCTGAGCCCTGGCAGCCTTGAGCAGAGGGGGAAATCGATCAGGAAGTGAGGTGCAGATTCCCAGCTGGAGGGATGGAAGCGGGGGTGGAGGGGGACGAGGCGCGATCTCAACTACGGTTCACTGGAGGAGGATAAATGTACCTCCTCGACCCTTGAGACCCTGGGCCAGTTAAGACGAGGTCGGGAAGATCAGTGACATGGGGTCAGAAGTCACTGACCCCTGGGCCGGTCAGTGTCCCTGGGCTGAGGCCATGCCTCGGGTCACTTGAGCTGTGATTTAATCACACTGACCAATCCCAGCAATGAGTAGATGCCACTGACTCCCTCTCCTTTTCTCTGTGCCCCTTCTCAGAGCCACACTGTCCCGGGCTCAGCCTCACCTATACTGCTTTTGTGCTGCCCACTTTCCTCAAACCTGCCTTCCTCCCATCCCTGGGCTCCCCTGAGTGCTGGCTTTCTCCAGCCCTCCCTCTGGGTTAGTTCAACCGCCCCCATGCCCAGTCCTTCTCCTGTTCTCTGGAAGGGTCCCCAGCCCCTCCCTCCACACCAGCCCAGCAGCTGGTGCCTGTCTGATGTGCGACTGGACTCTCTCCCTCTTCCCTGGCATTCAGGTCTATGCTCCCACATGGGTCCCCTCTCCAGGTGGGCACAGGAAGAAAAAGTGCTTATATGAAGGACTCACACATTGGTAAGAAAACTCTCTAAAACCCAGGTGACAAAATGGACAACGTAGTGACTGAGCCCCTGCTAGGTACCAGGTGCACCGGGAAACCAGCCATGGGCAGCAGGAACCTGGGTCTCTGGGAGGGGAGATGGACACCAAACACAGCAAATAAATGATTCGGCATGTCAGAGGGTGCCAAGTGCACAGAGCAAAAACTGCCGCAAAGAGTGGCGGGGAGGGTGGGTGCATGGAAACAAGGTCATCTGGGGAGTCCATTAAGAAGTGAAGATGGGAAGGCAATGAGGGAATGGATGAGAAGAATGGACTCATTCCAGGGAGCTGGGAGAGCGTGTGCAAATGGCCTGAGGTGGCTGGAGCTGCCAGGCTAAGGGCCACCCAGAGCATGGGGAAAGGGCTGGTGTAGACCACAAGGGTGTGAAGCTGATGTCACTCATGACCAAAGGGTGGTGATCAAACAACATGGCATCATTGGCCTATCAGCTGGTTGGTTTTTTTAAAGGTAATAATGCCAAGTGCTGTAGGGTGGGAAGTGGCACCTTTCACAGCTGGTGGGAGTGACATCTGGCATCATCCTTTTAGAGGACTATTCAGATTAGGCATTAAGAGATGCACAAATGGTCCTATCTTTTAGACTAGTAATTCCGCATCCTTTAGAAAATGCCCGAACATGGGAACTCTTGTATTGTTCCCTTTGTATTAGTCATGGAGAGCTGGCCAGCTCTGGGGGCCCTGCTGGCCCTCTAGTCCCCCTCCCCCTGCACTCTAGTGCCCCAGCTCCACCCCTGTGGTCCCCTCACCCTGACCTGGGATACCCCCAGCACTGAGGGGGGTGTGCCTCTCCCCCAGCTCTCCGGCCTGGGACAAGCCTGCCACCCCTTGCCCAGGCACCAAACTCCACTCAGGAAAGATGAATCCTCTTCCTCTCCTTTTCATCTGCAAATGTCCTGGGCCAACAGCCTCTGCCCATGCCTCCTACCAGTGTTTGAAGCTGGGCTTGTCTGATGAAGGAGAGGTATTTTCTGGAAATCTGAGCCCTGGGGACATCTTCTCTGGACCCCCCCTTCTCGGGGGTGATGGCTGCTCAAGGCAAGGTCTGGGCTTGCTGGCTCTCCCCCTCTGGCCACTAGGGGAAAGGACAGAGGCTTTTGGGGTGTATCAAGTGTGCAGACTAAACACTCCCTAAGGAAGTCTGGAATTTGCTCCACGTGTGGGGTCAGTTGAGAAGAGCATGCCAGGTCATGCTGCCTGCTACCAGACGGCATCTGAGAAGTTCAAGGGGGGAATGGCACCTGCCCACTCATCACCTGGACATTAACCAACCCATGGATTCCCTTGTGCCAGGCTGTGCTGGCAGTTCCTGGAGGGTCAAATCAAGCTCCCCTGCAGCCTCGGAGCGGAGTGGGGACAGACAGGCATGCAACTTGGGAGGGATCCCCTCCCTTGTGCATCTTCAGGAATTATTTGGAAGTAGCTTTAAGTGGGGTTTTGTTAACAGCATTTTAATTACCCAGGGAAGCAACCCTCTGGTTATTTGTCTTGACGCTCAAAGCAGAATGCGGTTTCAACCGCACCTGGACAGCCCGGCTGCAGGTCCAAGGTGCTGGTCTGCACATCACCAGCCTGTGGGTCGAGGGAGGTCACACCTGCCTTTGCGTCTCCAGGTGTGCTTGTACCATTTGTACGGCCCAGGTTTTCCCAGGGATTCCCCCTCCCCTGTTCCAAAAGCCCCCAGCCAGGCCCCGCTGCAGAGCTCGATGGATATGGCCCGATGGGGAGTGTTGTCAGTTCAGTCGGCTGCCTGCTCCCCGGGCCTGCCCCCCACCCCACCAGATATCCTGCTGAGCTTGTGGCTCCCCAGCTTCCCCTCCTTGTCCCAGCCTCGCTCCTTGAGCATAGCTCACAGGTTTGGAGGGGCTCCTGATACCCCTAGTTCAACAATCTTGGGGAGAGCCACCGGGCAGCTGAAGCTGGACCCCACTTGGGCTTGGGGTTGGGGGTGTTGGTGAATGCTCAAGATCTTTGGCCACTTCCTAAAGGTGGGCTGGGAGCTGGGAGCCACCCTGGAGTGGCCCGTTGCCCCCAGCTCAGGATGGCTTCCTGTCCCATGGAGGCCCTCATTGCCTGGTCCATCATCAAAGCCCATATTTGGGGCAATCAGAAGCCAGGGTTCAAGTCCTGCCTCTGCTGTGTCCTAGCTCTGTGACACTCAGGAATTTACCCTCTCGGAGTCGCAGTTTTATCACGGATAAAATGGGAGAAATTAAGAGCGTCAACAAATATTTTATTTTATTGTTGTCAGGAATTAAGGAGCTCACCCAAAGCTCTTCAGGGTACAGATGACCCACCAAGAGTTGGTTATAAAATCAAATGAGTGGGTGGTGACCAGCATTTAACATAAATGGAATAGAAAAGAGTGTCAATCACTTTCTTTCTGATGGGGAATGGGGCAGCTTCATGGGGCACAGAATTTGGGTTAAGCACTGAGGACAATCTAAAGGACAGTGTGGTTAGGACGGCAGGAAAAATGCAATTGTGGAAAGGAAGTGGGGCCACTGGGGGCCTTGGAAGGTGCTGTGCTGGTGAACGTGGCCCTGGGCCACGGAAATTTTAAGCAGTAGGATGACATGAGCTAACGGCTATCTACTGAGCAGCTGCCAGGGGGAAGATTTATGTTTTGAGAAGTTGACTCTGAGAGCAGCTTGAGGAATCAGGGGCTTTCACAACACTGGAGCAGGGGGCTCTGCCAGTAGGCTACTGCAGTGGTCCTAGCAAGAGATAGTAAGGATGGGGTCATGATGTCTGGAGAAAGAAGAGAAAAGGGTGCCTCTTTGCCCCTGCACTTGGGGCTGGACAGTCCCCAACATCCAGGTCAAGGGGGGCAGCCATGACCCTGCACACAGGCCGGGGGGAGGGTGTGGGGCAAAAAGCTGGGCTTTGAAGGCCACAGAGGAAGTGCACAGGCCCCCAGAGCACAGGAGCCACATGGCCAAGTGGATAAGCATGTGGGCACGAGTCAGACCACAGGGTCAAGGTCACTGCCAATGTCCAATTTATAAAGGAGCCAGTGACTGAGCTGACCTCAGCAGGGTGTCAGGACATCGCAAGCCAACGATTGTAAAAACCTTCCCCATCACCTGGCACGTGGTGGTGGCTTGTGTTACATTGCTCACCAACCTCTCAGCTAAATCTTGGACCCCTTATGAGAGGGACCCTGCTCAGAGATGTCACTGCAGATAATCTTGAACCCGTGGCCACATTAGTCAAACACATAGGGTTTCCCATTCGAACAAGTTGCTCTGCAGCAAGCATCTTCCGTGGATTTTCATTGAGTCTTCTACCTACCAGACTTTGTGCTGGGTGCCGGGCATATCCTGATACAGATGGCACCCACTGCTCAACGAAGCATGCTGCAGCCCGTGTAGGTGACGCATCTGCACAGAAAATGCTTCAGAGGTAGTCCTCTGCTCGGTTGCTCCCCCCACCCCTTCCCTTCCGCTGGTCTCCTACGATTTCCCTACCCCAAATGGACACTTGTCAAGTCTGAAAATGGAGGTGACTCCGGCTGATCAGTGCTTGCTTTTTCAATCAAGACAAGCCTGCCAAACCAGAAGAGATTGCTGGCAGCCTTCATCTGTCTTCTCAGTTTTCCCAACAGTGCTAACCCTGACAGCAAAATGCAGAATTTTCCTTAAGTATCTTTCTACCTGACTCATCAGTCAGGGGAACGTTTCAGCGAGGCCGCAGCGTCCATCCACCCTTGAGAAATCTCCTTTGTTCTGGTTCTCCCCCAAGGTGGATCTGGGGGCATTTTTCAGGAACATTTTGGCTTCCCTCTAAGTGTCCCTCTGCCCATTCCAGGCTCAAGAGGATTTTGATACAATGAGGAAGTTCTATTCTTTTTGCAATGGGCACATGCTTTATTCTTTCATTCTGTAGTTGTTTGTTGAGTGTGTCCTGTGTCAGGTAGTGAGCGAGAGACCCAACCATCCCAGATGCTACCTTCAAAGGCACAGTCTGGTAGAAAAATCAGACATGTGAATCCAGATTGGCAATGCAGTGCAGCAGGTCCAGTAGGAGAGGCTTGCTAGTGGGACAGCACGAGGTGCGTTTTACTTGGGGGAGTCCAAAGAGGCTTGGTTTGATTGTCACAGATGAGATGGGGAGTGTTTGTAAAACTTAAAAAATAAAAAAGAAGGACGGGAGGGAAGGAGGACAAGCAAGCTAGAAAGCAGTGGAACTTGAGCAAGTAAATGCAAAATAAATGCTATTAGAATATTTTCTAATAATTTTGTTAACAGGTAAAATGAAGCTGTGAATCAAGTTACTGGCTATTGAAACAGTATGTATGGGGTGGACATGAGACAAATTCAAAAGGTGCATTCAAAGGCAGAAATGCCTCCCAGTGTCCCACTAACACGCTATGAGAGCAAGAATTGTTGTTTGTCCCCTGCCGACTCTGCATTGCGTAGAAGAGCACCTGGCATCTGGGGGGGGGGGAGGAAATGAATGGGAGTCATCTAGCAGACCCGTGGAGGCAATCTACTGCCAGGTACCCAGCATGGTAAAAGTAATCTCACTCCATCAGGTCACAGGCCTGTGACGTGAATTTCATCGCACCCACTTTATGGGTGTGTACCTGAGGTCTGGGAAGGGTTAGAAAGTAGCAGAGGAGGGACAGAGTCGATTTTAAAGATGGCAGAACCTTGGCCCAGAGCTTTTAAGTAAATTTGCTCCAGGTTAGCCAGGTACCAGGTGGTGGAAGCAGGAATCAAATCTGGGTATCACAATAAGACCATGGAGATAGAAGGATTCTAGAGGCCCTTTTTTTATGTTAAACTAGAAGACAAAGAAGGCTCCGAGGGGTTCTAATTGACGTGACAACTTGTCATCCACTCTTATTTATTCTGCCCAGTAAGTCTAAACCATAAAAATCTAGTTATGAAGAAATAACAACAGTTTTCAGTCACAATAAACATGTCCAAGGACAAAGATGATCTGTTTTACAATATTGAGAATTCTTACCACTTAGTACAAAAAAGACAAACAACCTAATGGAAAAATGGGTACAGAGAGTAACAGGCAATTCTCCAAAAAGAAAACACGAATAGCCAACAAATATGAAAAGGTTCTCAGCCAATTAAAACAATTTAACAATTAAAACAATACAACTAACATTTTTCTCATCAGACTGGTAAAAAGGAAAAAGTCTGACAATATCAAGCATAGGCAAGGTGAAGGGAATTGTGTACAGTTGTACTCTGTGTGGGGGCATATGTTTGTACAGCCACTTTGGAGAGCAAGATGGAAATTTCCTTTAAAAATTTAAAATGCAGTTCCACTTGTTGTTATCTCCTGGGAAGCACTTCCACACATATACAAGGATGATGTTCATTGCCACCTTGTAGCACTTAGAAATTCAAAATATCCTCCATGTCCATCAATAGGAAAGCACCTGAAAACACTGCAGTGTGCTCCTAACACAAGATAGCATGCAGCAGTTAAGAAAATCGAGATACTTCTATAGAGATCAAAATGGATGTACTGTTGAGTGGAGAAAGAGAATGGCAGAGTGATACTCACATATAACATCATTTAAGCTAAAACATAAATGCTATTTCTGGCAAGTTTTATATGTGTTCACACATATGTATGGAAAATGGTTTGGAAAGGGCCTAGAAAATACAAATTAAAACAGTCTTAGTGGTAATATCTGAGAGGAGGCATAGGGGTCCAGAAGAGCACATTCATAATGTGCTAATTTCTATGAGAAGAATGTATTTATGTATTACTTATGTAATTAATTTTCATTTTAATAAATGTAGAAATGAATTTTTAAAAGCCCTGACACAACCCTTCCTATGCAAAGTACTGCAACTGGTGCTATGCAGAATGCATAACAAGGAAGACCTGAGCCTGCCTTTGAGGTGCTCTCAGGCTGGCATGGGGGAACAGGTCTGATGCAGCAGGGTGGGATAAAGTCTAGAAGAGGAGTAGAAAATGTAATGGGATTTGGGGCAGAGGGGTGTTCACAATATTTGAGGAATCGGGAAGAGTTTTGGGCAACCAGGGAGATGCAAAGCTGGGCAGGGGATGAGGGAACATTCGGTTCAAAGGTGCAGAGGCCAGAGCTCCTGGGGCTGTTGAGAAAAGAAGGAGATGACAGGGTGGGGAGCCATATCATGGAAGGCTATTGTCTTCATTTCCCAGATGCCAAAACAAATACCATGAAATAGGTTGGCTTAACAACAGGAATTTATTAGCTCACAGTTTCAGAGGCTAGAAGGCTGGCTTCCTTCCTGGGTTGGTAACTTGTGGTTGACCAGCAATCCTTGGGGTTCTCTAGCTTTTCTGTCCCATGTCAATGCACATGGTGATGCCAGGTTCTGCTGACTTCCAGCTTCTTGCTTCTCATTGTAGCTTCTCCTTCTCTGCCCAATTTCCTTTGCTATGAAGGACTTCAGCCATATTGGATTTTGGCTCACCCTCCTTCAGTTTGGGCATAACTTAACTAAACCATCTTCAAAGGTCCACTTTACAAATGGGTTGACACCCACGGGACCAGGGTTTGGGACTGGAACATACCTTTTGTGGGGGGTATGATTCCATCCCCAATAGCCACGATGGCTGAGAGAAAGGGCTGGACTCCATCCCCAGCAGCAGGGAGCCCTGTTGGGCTTGTGAGCAGCCTGGGCACCTGCCTGAAGTGTCACAGAGAAAAGCAGTTGGGCACCCCTGCAGGGGGGGGCTGGTCAGGACAGGAGGCATGGAGCAAGTTGGGAGGTGACTGATGGCCACAGATATAGAGTCTGATAAGAAGGTGGTGAAGACCGGCTGAGTTGGGTTGAGTGGATGGAAGGAGCAGAAAGCAAAGGGACGGTCATGCAAATGCCCCAGTGATTCATAGGAAGTGTCTGGAAGAGAAGGGAAGCAGGTGAACCAGGGAGTTGTAGAGAGGAACTCAGAGCCCTCCCACACACAGGAGCTTCAGGCCCCTTCTCTTCCCCATCTGAGCAATCTATATAATGCACAAAGCACGTCTGGGGCCCACGAGGATGGAGAAGGCAGGCAGGCATGTCGTATTCCTGGTTTCCAGCCACCAGTCTCACAGGCTTCTGAGAAAGGCTGACACGGGGCTGCTCTATTCCTTTGAATCTGAGACTGTGAGGCCAGGGAAGCCTAAATTAATTAAATAGTGCTGAGACCCTGTGGCCCTCCTGAGACAGCACACAGGGGAGGGGGGTGGGGAAGGCCTGGGAAAACTGCACCCCACCTTCCAGTGCTGGAATCCAGAGAGGTTTATGTGCTTCATTGGAATGAAGCCTGTATTTAAGTGCTACCAGGGAGACAAAGAAATAATAAATCAGGAGCAGGCACTCCGCCCATGCACTGCTGAGGCCAACACCAACCTGCTTCTCCAGAGAAACCTGGTCGTTTCACATCTCTGGGGCCAGCTGTCTTGGGAAAGCAACAAATGGCAAGGCCTTAGGGTTGACTCTGTCCCAACAGCTTCTCAGAAATGAGGCTAGGCTGGGCCAATGCCTCTCTCTACAGCAAAGCCCACTTTGCTACCCACGCAGAGCTCCCTGCACACCAGACCCCACCCAAGCACTGGTGCTGGCTGACTATGCCTCCATGCTCCCCAAGCACCCAGGCACCAGGACTTCCCGGGTCGCTGACAACCTCCTTCCATGGCACTGGTCCAGGGTGCAAAGGATTTTGCTGTATCTGACTGAGGTCACAGCTGTATCTGGTGGATGCAACAAGAAAGGTTGTCAGACAGAAAACATCAGGCTGTCTGGAGCCATGCAAAATAATCATCATAAGCTCCTACTAAGTCTCAGGCTTTGAGTTAAATCCCTTAAATGCAGCAGCTCAGGTCATCTTCAGCTGTTCTAGAGCAGAATGCCTAGGGATTAAGAGCTGGATGCTGGAGCTAGATCACCTGTGCCTAAAGCTTGGCTCCACCATTTGGCAGCTCTGTAAGCTTGGGTAGATTACTTTACCCCAGTGTCCCTGCCTGAGAAGGGTACTATGAGTAATCCCTACCTCATCAGGTTGGGGGAGAGGATTAAATGAGTTAATATTTGTAAAATGCTTAGAACAGTGACAGGCATATTATAAGCAATTCTATGCATCCAATAATAAACTCCTTCTTTATTCGTCCAGCCTTACATTGGGTTTCATATTGAATCCTGTAGTAACAGTTTCTCTACCTGATCAAAGAGGGGGAAACACTGCTTTCGTTTTCTTCTATAGGATTGGATGGAAAGTTTCCTTTTCCTGTTAGTTATGCCCAGAAAGAGCTGTTTCGGGAGAGGAATTCACCCAGAGTTCAGTTTAAGAAGCCACAGGTACGGGAAGACGGCGGGGGCAGGGCCCTGGAGGGAGGCTGCCTGGCAAGCGGCAGAGCCCCGGCCAGCACCCTGGACAGCTCCCCGCGACCCAGCGCAGGGAGGGCGGCGGTTCCCATCAGCTCACTCCCTACCACCGCTCAGTCTCTTGCCTTTTGACGCAGGGGGTCCTCGCCTGCCCACCACCCCGCTTTGACTTCTAAATGAGGGAGTTTAGTGTCCCTGGGACCTCCTTGAGGGGTGAGCCCAGGCCCTTCCTCCCGCTGTGGGTCTCCGTCTGTCAGTCCCTTACACTGCCAGGGTGTGGCCACCTTGGAGATGCAGCAGCGGCAGCACAATCGGACACAAGCCATAGGGAGGCAGCGTGAGGACCACCAGACAGGCCTGACAGCCCTGGTTTCAATCCAGGCTCTGCTGCAGGGATCTCGGGCAAGGGACCCAGCTTCTCTATTCTTTGGGCTGCTCATCTGGAAGATGGGGTGGGGAGAGTAGCACCTCCACTGCACCAGGATAGCATGAGGATGGAATTAAACAGCATGTACAATGCCCCTGGCACAGAGCAAGTGCTTAATGAATGAGTCTGCTTCCTGCCAGAGGGATATTGAGGATGCAAAAGTTAGGCTTAAGTCCAGAGGTGACGTGGCTTGATGCTCAAGAGCATCCGTGAACTATGTGGGCCAGAGGGCTGGGACAAGGGGGCTGCCACCTTGAAGGTGCTGGGGAAAGTTTCTCTCCACTAAGATTCCACTGTGCTTCTGCCACCAGGCAGAAAACTCTTGCCTCGAATCCTCCCCTCTCTTTTTTAATTAGACGGGGCAAACAGTAGGTACATAATAATTGCCCCACAGGTTGGAAGGTTATCCCTTTAAATGGCTGGAGGGGCCAGAGAGTTGACACAAACGGGAGAAGCCAGCTGTGAGGAGACTCCGATGGGCTGGACAGTTTGTGTATACAGACTAAAAAGGGTTTGGAATAAAATTTAGGATAATTCCCCACCCAAACCAAGCACTCTGCAGCACCTGCTTCGGCCAGAGGACTGCAGCGAGCAACCTCTCGCCTAAGCCCTTACTTGACAGAGACAGAGGCTGAGGCCCAGAGAGGGGCTGTGACTTTCCCGTCCACCGGCCAGGCTCTTTCCCTCCTCTGATGGGACACTGCAGGCAGGGCAGTGTGGTCCCTGCAGAGCTGCCAGCTCCCTAAGTGAATGAGTTTCTCCTCCTTCCCTGGGGTGCCTAAGTGGGTGGAAAGATTTGTGAATCAGAGGCAAGACTGCTGCTTCGCACCCTGACTCACTGGTCTCCACCGCCTCACGCCACTGCTCAGGGATGGAAGCCAGCTTTCCAATGCCCTCTGGACCCCCCACGAGCCAGGACAGTCAGGAATCGCAATGTCTCCCTACCCAGAAGGCCTAGCTAGATGGCCAGGGTGCCCCTGGGCCTTTTACCTGCTGTTCACAAATCCCACAGCTGTGAAATGAAGGCAAAGCAGCACATTTTACAGATAATAGCCATAGCAAGCACCTTACATCGCTCTTACTAAGTGCCAGGGACCCTAAGTAAAAGGTACTATTATTCCCATTTTACAGATAAGGAAACTGTGGAACAGAGAAGCCCAGTACCTCCCCCCCACACACACCCAGGCACCTTAACCAATGAATGGCAGGGCTGGTAGTCACCCCAGCTGTCTGCCTTGCAAGCCTCGTTGTTTTCGCACTGCACCACAATGCCTCCTGGGAAATGGGGGGCACTGTGGAGGGAAGAAGCTGGATCTAATGCTAGTTTGCTTTTGAGGCCACAAGGATGGGAAGGCTCCTCTGCGGCTCTGGAAGAGAGACAAAATGTCATTTCAGCCACACAAGTCCCCCAACCCATTCAGCTGTCTTGGGCGTGCCACTCAGTGTCGACGCTCTGCAAGGGATGCGTGAGGCGTGGCGCACAGCCTGGGCGGCTCCGGTCTGGCTGCTGAGACCCCGGCCCCTCAGCGGGTCCGGCCCTCAAGGAAGGTGAGCCTCCCTGAGCCTCTGAAGGAAGCAACCGCTGCTGGGCGCTGCCAGGAAAGTGGGTGCGGCGCCCACGCGGGATTCCCTACGGCTCTAAGAGAAGGCCTGGGCCTCGTCACAGCCTGAGCCCCTCGGGACTGGGAGGCTGCAGGGCCCAGCCCGGGTGTTGGGGGGAGGGTAGAGAAGGGGCGGGGCCTCGTAGCAGCAGATGGAGGGCCAGGGAGGAGTTAGAGTGGGGAAGGGGTCAGGGAAAGGGGAAAGAGACCAGGTGGAGCTGGGGGTCTCAAACAGTTGAAGTCGAGAGGGGTGCTCAGGCTGCGGGAGGCCGGCAGTGTGGGAGGGCAGGAGGCCCCCGGCCGATATTCGGGACCCTGGGCGGGGGCGAGGCGATTTCCCCCACTTTCCCCAGATGCTCCGTGTCGGGAATTTGCTGCGGTGACATTCTCCCGAAGTGCGAGTCGATGGGAACCCAGCCCAGCAGTTTCTACGTCTCCTCCTCTCTTGCGGTGGGGTGGGGGTGGGAAAAGCCAGTGGGCGGGGCCAGGGAAAGGGTTGGTGGGGGCGGGGGTCCTTGCGGAGCGCCCCTCCGATCCGCGCCCGCACTCCCGCTGCGAGAACAGATGGACAAAGCCGCGGCTCACCTCGGGGGCTCCCCGCCCGCTGTGCGCCGAGATCCAGGCTGGGGCCGGAATCTCTGAGCTCCCGCGTCCCCCTCTCCTGCCCCGCTGCGGGGCATCGGCGGCCGCGCCCCCCTTCTCCCCCTTCTCCTGGGGGAAAGAGCCACGACCCCGCGGGTCCTAGAACTGAGGGGCAGAGATCCAGCTCCTTGCGCGCTGCGTCCATGCCCTGGGGCTTGGTCAGGACTCGGTAACCGAGACCCCTTCCGGGGGCTTCCAGCCCTGGCGCAAATGGGGAGGGGACCACCCCCGCCCGGCCGCGCCCCGCCCCTGGCCCCCGCCCCGCCGACGTCGCATTAGCATGAGCGACGCAAATGGCCCGGGCACCACTCGGGGGCCGGGACTCGCCGCGTCACAGCCCCGAGTGGAAGGAAAAAAAGAGGAGGCGGTGGAGGAGGAGGCAAGAGCCGACGCGAGGGGAGGGGAGCGCGGCGGCGGGGCGAGCGGGCAAGCCGGTGGGAGGCAGCAGCATGCCCCTCGGCCGGTGCGGGCGGCCTCCCAGAGCGGTGGGGGCGGCTCCGCGAGCGCCCTGGGCTCAGCGCTCTGGGTCTCCGGCCAGGACCCCGGCCTCTGGGCGCGCGCGCCTCCCCCGCCGTCCCTGAGCCCAGCGGCGGCGCGTCCCGACTCGGCTCGCAGCAGCGGCGGCGCCGCCTCGCTGGACAGCGTCCTTGCCTTTCCCGGAGCGTGGGGCCATGAGCCCCGCGGCTACCTGAGGCCCCGGGGGCGCCGCGCGGCAGGGACCGCGCCCCCGAAGCCCGCGCCGGCGGCTCTGCACTGCGGGGCCCCGGCGGAGAAGTCCGGGGAAGAGCCGCGGAGTTTGGGGCCATGGAGCCCGAGACGCCGGCGGGCCTGGCCCAGGCGGCGGCCACCAAGCTGTCGGAGACGGTGGGCGCAGCACTGCAGGAGCCCCGGCGGCAGCGGCGCCTGGTGCTGGTCATCGTGTGCGTCGCGCTCTTCCTGGACAACATGCTGTATATGGTGATCGTGCCCATCGTGCCGTACTACATCGCCCACATGCACCCCGCCAACCAGAGCTCCGTCCCGGCCTCCGAGGTGTGGGCGCCCACCCCGCCGCCTCCCACTCCGGCCAACGCCAGCGCCGTCGCGGCCAACACCTCGGAGCCACCGACGGGCAAGTGGCCCGCGAGGCGGGCTCTGTGGCCCCGCTATCCCAAGGAGAGCGAGGACGTGAAGATCGGGGTGCTTTTTGCCTCCAAAGCCATCTTGCAGCTGCTGGTGAACCCCCTGAGCGGGCCCTTCATCGACCGCATGAGCTACGACGTGCCGCTACTCATCGGCCTGGGCGTCATGTTCGCCTCCACCGTGATGTTCGCCTTCGCCGAGAGCTACGCCACGCTGTTCGCCGCGCGCAGCCTGCAGGGCCTGGGCTCGGCCTTCGCCGACACGTCCGGCATCGCCATGATCGCCGACAAGTACCCCGAGGAGCCCGAGCGCAGCCGCGCGCTGGGCGTGGCGCTGGCCTTCATCAGCTTCGGCAGCCTGGTGGCGCCGCCCTTCGGGGGCATCCTCTACCAGTTCACGGATAAGTACGTGCCCTTCCTGGTGCTGGCCGCCGTGTCGCTGCTCGACGCGCTGCTGCTGCTGGCCGTGGCCAAGCCCTTCTCGGCCGCGGCGCGGGCGCGGGCCAACCTCCCGGTGGGCACGCCCATCCACCGCCTCATGCTGGACCCCTACATCGCCGTGGTGGCCGGTGCGCTCACCACCTGCAACATCCCGCTCGCCTTCCTCGAGCCCACCATCGCCACGTGGATGGAGCACACGATGGCGGCGTCCGAGTGGGAGATGGGCATGGCCTGGCTGCCTGCCTTCGTGCCGCACGTGCTGGGCGTCTACCTCACCGTGCGCCTGGCGGCGCGCTACCCGCACCTGCAGTGGCTGTATGGCGCGTTCGGGCTGGCGGTGATCGGCGTCAGCTCGTGTCTCGTGCCCGCCTGCCGCTCCTTCTGGCCGCTGGTGGCCTCGCTCTGCGTCCTCTGCTTCGGCATCGCGCTGGTCGACACGGCGCTGCTGCCCACGCTCGCCTTCCTAGTGGACGTGCGCCACGTCTCGGTCTACGGCAGCGTCTACGCCATCGCCGACATCTCCTATTCGGTGGCCTACGCGCTCGGGCCCATCGTGGCCGGCCACATCGTGCACTCACTCGGCTTCCTGCAACTCAGCCTCGGCATGGGCCTAGCCAACCTGCTCTACGCGCCGGTCCTGCTGCTGCTGCGCAACGTTAGCCTCCTCACGCGCTCGCGCTCTGAACGCGACGTGCTGCTGGACGAGCCACCCCAGGGGCTGTACGAGGCCGTGCGCTTGCGTGAGCGCCCGGTGCTGGGCCCCGACGGCGCGCCCCGCAGCCCGCCTGGCCCCTTGGGCGAGTGCGAGGACGACTACAACGACTACTATACCCGCAGCTAGCAGCCCCCCCTCCTCCTCTCGACCACCCTCCCCCTGAGTCAAGGTGGCTGCCCCGCGAGCGCACTGGCTGACTCAGATTCAGGGACCGCCCCTTCCAGCGAGTCCCCCGGCCCCTCCCCCGACGTGGCTTCCCTGTCCCTTTCCCTTCCGTGTCCCCTTCTGTGTCCTTTCTCCCTCCAGTCTAGCGGTGAGTGGAACATCGAGAATGCGATTCCAGCAGGGGTGAAGGGGCGCGTGGCCGCCACCTCGGTTCTCCCCCACGTAGAGCCGTGTGTCCGCCTGTCCTTCCTTCCGTTCCTCCCAGTGCCAACCTGGCCCGGGCTGCACCGAGGTGTGTCGGGCCCGAATCAATAAACCATGTCTGTCGGAGACCGAGTCTCTTTCCTGGTGGGGTGGGGGATGGCCGGGCACAGGGCCCCGGGCAGAGGGGAGGATCGGCTGGGTCTCTCAGGCCCAATTCAGGCCCGAGCCCGGTGGGCGCGAGGGCCTTTTGCTACCTGAAAAAAGATTACGATGGAAGCAAACTCGATAGAGGCACTCACCACGGACATCCTTGGTGCATACCCGCGCCCGCCACCCTCAGCCCTCGGCTCCCCACGCAGCCCGGCCGTCCAAGGCCCAGCGCAGCTCTCCAGGGCACCGCCCGGGGGAGCCTGAGGACTCGTTCCTGTCGCGTGTACCATGCCCCGCCCCTCAGGGACGCGCCCTGCCCCAGCCCCAGAGCCGAGGCTCCAGACTGCGCTTAGCTTCGGGAGATGCGTCCCGCCCCGTCCAGGCTGCGAGAAAGAAATGGGGCCGAGCGATTCCAGGCAGAGAAAGAAAAACCGGTCTTGTCTTCCAGGGTCGGACCTCTGGATGCAGGCGTGTGTGATGTGCGTGTTCGTTAGAATGCTAGATACGAAGAGTGGGGGGGGAGCAGTGGCTGTACGGGGTATTTGCGGGAGACAGAGCTGTGTCCCCGAGGCGCGGTCTGAGTCGGAACCCGAGGGGATGGGAGTGTGGGTGCCCGCCTCTCCCCTCCCTCGTGGAAGCCCTGCGCAGAGCTGTGAGAGAAATCTTTAAGATAGATTCAGCCCCGCCCTTGAGTCCGGGCCCCCCGCTCTCCCTTCCTGGCCACCCCCAGCGCCCGTGGCCTGGCAGAGGCCAAGAGGGCTCAGATCCCGGGGTGGGGAGGCCTCCGGCTCCGGGTACGCCTGGTGTCAGACTGCGCCTGCCTGCGTGCGCGAGGCTACATGTGGATGTGTGTCTGGCAGGGTCTGTCTGGGTGGGGGAGTCTGCGTTTATTCCT
>JAQZBX010051511.1:0-19361 GCA_029593785.1 Cabassous unicinctus | reverse complement strand
ACAATAGCAACAAAAAGACTCAAATACCTAGGAGTTAATTTAACCAAAGAAGTACAGGACCTATATGCAGAAAACTTCAAAACAATGCTAAAAGAAATTTAAAAAGACCTAAACAAATGGAAAGACATTCCATGTTCATAGATTGGAAGAATAAATATCGTGAAGATGTCAATCTTGCCCAAACTGATTTATAGATTCAATGCAATACCAGTCAAAATCCCAACAGCTTACTTTACAGAATTAGAGAAGGCAATTACCAAATTCATCTGGAAGGGTAAGTGCACCCGAATAGCCAAAAGCATTCTAAAAAAGAAGAGCGCCGTGGGAGGAATTTCACTGCCTGACCTTGAAACATATTATAAAGCTACAGTGGTCAAAACAGCATGGCACTGGCACAAAGATAGACACATCGATCAGTGGAATACAATTGAGAACCCAGAAATAAACCCTCACCTATACAGTCAACTGGTTTTTGACAAACCTACCAAGCCCACGCTAATGGGAAAAAACAGTCTCTTCAACAAATGGTGTTGGGAGAACTGGATATCTATAACCAAAAGAATGAAAGAGGACCCCTATCTCACCCCCTATAGAAGAATCAACTCAAAATGGTTCAAAGATCGAAATATAAAAGCCAAGATCATAAAACTACTAGAAGAAAATGTAGGGAAACATCTTCAAGACCTCATAGTAGGTGGTGGTTTCTTGGACCTTACACCCAAAGCATGTGCAACAAAAGAAAAAATAGATAAATGGGACATCCTCAAAATTAAACACTTTTGCACCTCACAGGACTTTGTCAGAAGGGTGAAAAGGCAGCCAACTCAATGGGAAAAAATATTTGGAAATCACATATCTGATAAGGGTTTAATATCCAGGATATATAAAGAGATGTTACAACTCAACAATAAAAAGACAAATGACCCAATTAAAAAATGGGCGAAAGACCTGAATAGACATTTCTCCAAAGAAGAAATACAAATGGCAAAAAAACACATGAAGAAATGCTCAACATCACTCATGAGTAGGGAAATGCAAATCAAAACTACAATGAGGTATCATTTCACACCTCTCAGAATGGCCACTATTAAAAAGACAGAGAACTACAAGTGTTGGAGAGGATGTGGGAGATAGGAACACTTATTCACTGTTTGTGGGAATGCAGAATGGTACAGCCACTGTGGAGGACTGTTTGGCAGTTCCTAAAGAAGTTGAATATAGACTTGCCACGTGACCCTGCAATACCACTACTGGGTATATACCCAGAAGAACTGAGAGCAGTGACACGAACAGACATCTGCACACCGATGTTCATAGCAGCATTATTCACAGCTGCCAACCAAAAGTTGCAAACAACCCAGGTGTCCATCAACTGAAGAATGGATAAACAAACTGTGGTCTATTCACACGATGGAATATTATGCAGCTGTAAGAAGAAATGAAGTCGTAAAGCATATGACAACACGGATGAACCTGGAGAACATTTTGTTGAGCATAACAAGCCAGACACAAAAGGACAAATACTGTATGATTGTGTTACTATGAACCAAAAATATTGTGTAACATATTGTTTGATTCAAAAAAAAAGTATATGTATCCAGTACATTTAATTGAGAAATGTATGTATTTATTCATCTGTGTTTACTTTTTTTAATTGTTTATATTTTCAATTATTTAATGTACAAAATAAAGTTAAAACAAAAAACAACAAAAAAAATCTATTTGACTCTTTCTCTTCAAAAATAAAAAAAACAGTACAATCTGATAAAGATATATGTGTAAACTCTTTTTTTCAATTATTCACAAATATGTTTGGTAATGTACAGGGTCATAACATATTTCTTACTATAAGACAAGGTCAAAAATGTTTTAAAGTCATTGTACATCATCAGTTTTAAGCCAACGGAATGGTCTACTTTATGGATAAACAAAAGCCCATTACTCACTCTTAACTCTAAAGGCATAAAACCAAATTTTAAGTCTCTATCAGTGCCTTAAGATATACAAAGAAGAAAGATCATTTCATCTCCTATAAAACCAAAATACTTTAGGTGGGAAAAAATCATATTTCCCCCATTTAGTGAAGCTTTTAAATATCAGATTGCCTGGGGGTGGGGGAGAGGGGAAGAATCCACTACTTGAGGTGCATGGTTTCTAAAAATTGAAACTGCTATCCTAGTACACAAGTGTCTGTTTAACTTGTTACACTCATTCTTAAAAGATGTTAAGTTCTTTTACCTAAAGAGCAATGAGAGTCCAAAGACTTTGGGGCTGAAAAAGACCCATCAAACATAAATCTTATTCCTATAATTCTGATTCCTTAAAGTCTACTCATTTGACTATTTATGCAAATTGACAGTTACAAACCTCATTTTCTCTCTGAATTTTCAATTTAGGCTTAATACTGACATATGACCAGGGTATTTTCATGACAAATTTGTAGTACAAATCAAGAAAATAGGGCATGAGCCATGAAATGAAAACTCTGCAAATTCATGTACACAGACAAAGTTAAATTTATGACGACTCTAAGAGTGTATCTCTAAACAATATCCAAAGGCATCTCATGAAAGCCCCGTGGTTCAGATTTGTCTGAAAAGGGAGAATTTCAGGTTAGTTTAGGCAACGATGAAATCTACCAATATATCACTGTATATCAGAAGCCTGCATAAGACTCAAAAGAGATTTGTCATATTACAGTCCATTTTGGAATCACCTGTAGACTTTTTTTTTTTTTTTGCGTGCATGCCAGGGCCTCACCTTGGGAAAATCTAACTCAAGTAGGCACTGGTTACCGCTTGTCTGATGTCCAACCTGTATGCTAACGAATATTTGTGTGCCTACTATGTACAATGAGGCATTGCACTAGGGCTGCTTAATCCTTCAAGAAATCTTTACTGAGCTTAACCAAGAAGACGATGGTGCTAACACATATGCTGGTAACTGGACTCCAAAGATACTGCATGACAGAACTCCAGCAATGGATGCTAAGTGGGAGAACGAGGAAGCACTCCTCCAAATGAAGTTTTAACAGGCAGGGCATGACAAACTGGGAGAAAAACAACAACAAAAACAGAAAAGGGCGGGTTTGGGGGAGGCCCACCCCAAGAAGAGGTAGTGAGCGACAAAACATACATGGCAGGTTATGGCTGGCTTATCAAGAGCCTCGCTATGACGCTATGAAGGACGACCACAGGAACAGGCTTTGTGCATATGAGACATGCGGAGTTAAGGAGGAGCCAAGATCCAGAGAGGAGCCACGGAAGGAGAGATGAGGACGTACTGGTGGGGCTGCGAATAACTGAGGACACCGGGTGGGAAAGGAGAGCGAGAGAACATGCAGCAGTCAAGAGATTAGAATTAGGAAGGGAAAAGGCTCATGAAAGAACCAGTGGAAAAGAAGAATGTGAAGACTGAAGAGGAGGGAGAAATACTAGAAAAGGCTTTCAGGAGCCCTGACAGAATGGACAGCAGATAAAGAAAGGCAGAGAAGCACTTCAGCAGAAAGGAGGGGAATATATATATTTATTGTGCAATCGAGGGCAGGAAAGTTGGGTTGGGAAATTTTCCTATCATTGTTTCTTCAAATATTCCTTCTACCCCTTTTCCCTTCTCTTCTCCTGGGATTCCCATGACACGTATGTTTGCACGTCTCAAGTTCATTTTCTTAGTCCACAGATCTCAAAATCATACAGCAGAGATGAGAATTCCTCAGCCCTCAGGAAGGCCTGCCCTTAACTCCATGTTCCCCAGCTAGGAAGTTAGTTTAAGAGATAAAACATTTATACCCATGGCAGAAATAAACACCTCTAAATCATTTTTTTTGCTAATAACCTTTAGAAAGCTCCCTGACAGGAATATTAATTACTGAGTTGCTTCCCTTCATAAAAACACATCTCTAATGTATGTGTGTGTGTTTCTGATCCAGGACTGGACGGTTCAGCTCTTCTTAACTGGAAAAGCACATCAGCAGAGTGTTTTATTTCCTTTCAAGCCCCATCTCCCCCCTCACCTTCATCTCCTTCCCATTGGTGCTTTTAATTTACGTAAACCTCAAGAGAAGAAAGAAATCTCACCATAACATACATTCCATCACTGGATTCATGAAGTTCATTCTAAGATGCAGCAGATCTGGATTAAGTGCAAGGGATGGTCCTAGTGAGTCTATCAGAGCATCTAACAAAATTCTGTGCTTCATAAATGCTCAATAATTTAAGAGAGGTCTGCTTTGCTAATGCCGGTGATTCAAATGAATTCAATGAGTTCATTAAAACCACTTTCTACATAATAAAGGAAATAAAACGGTGGTGATTAGTTTTCTGTGTCCATGGGTAAATAGCATAACCTTTCTACACTTCAGTTTCCCTCATAAGATGAAACTGGACCGCATATCATGTTTTAATAAAGTTCCTTTCTAACTGAAACATTCTATTACCTATTAGTACTTCTTTTGTTTAAATTTCAACAGGCTAAAACGAAGTAATTCCCACCTGCAGAAAAACCCGTGCATATATGTACCTTCAATAGTTAACAACAGACTTTAACATTCAGTTTCAAAATGAAACTGCTTGGGGTGGCGTGTGCCCTAAATTGATGCAACGTATTACAAACACGTCAAGGACTTTGAGTAAGGTTTCTTACAATGCATGTGTACCCGTTTGGCAATTTGATGTAATTATGAATTCCAAAAATATAATTGGATCATGCTTGTAAACTGATCTGTTAATCTGGGCATGATTAAGTTATGATTAGGGCGTTGACTGGGCCACGTCAGTAGGGCGTTGAGCCCCACCCCTTGGTGGGTGGGGAATCAAATATAAAAGGCATCACAAAGAACAGAGTTGAAGCAGTTTTTGAGAAGCAGTTTTGATGTTGGAGTTTTGATGTTGGAGAGAAGGCCCCAGGAGAAGAGAAGCGAGTCGTTCGCCGATAGTCTACAGCTGACCTTGTGGAGGAAACAGAGGAGCTGAGCCCGGAGAGAAACGCAGCCCCGGGAAGAGAGGAACCCCAGAAGCCTGAACCCTGGCAAACGTCGGCAGCTGTCTTGCCCCAACACGTGGCAATAGACTTTGGTGAGAGAAGAAACTTAATGCTTTACGGCCTGGTATCTGTGGACTTCTACCCCAAATAAATACCTTTTATACCAACCCATTTTTGGTATTTCACATTAGCACCCCTTTTGGCTGACTAATACAGCATGCTACAAACTAGATTAACTTTAAAAGGAGAGTTCCTCAATTCTGAATGGACCTTTAAGGGAGCTATTAAAAAATTGTTCAGAAGTTAATTTACAACCAGGTTTTTTTTAAACACACAAAACAGTGTCTGCCAAAACAGAAACAGTTCTTTCTCCTAGAATGCACCTTCAAGCCTAAAACAGATTAAAGATGATGAGAATGGGTGAAAACTAAGAGCCTTACAAGAGACACCTTTTAAGAAGAGAACACTAAATATTCCAGGGGTCATTTAAATTCACACTACTAAAAAAAAAAAATCACCTCACACTCAGATAATCCTTACCAGTTTAAAAAAAATGGATTTACAGAATCCTAATTTTAAAGATGCATGGAATCCCCTGGCTCTGCTATTTTCTCTTTGTCATGCCTTTGCATTCCCACTAAGAATTTCAATTTTCCCCCTTCTAGTAGAGACAAGAAAAAGGTGGAGGCTGTTCCAAGTAAGCCACTTCTGTTTTCATGCCCACATTTTTTCCCTCTCAATTTTTGTTCCTTTGTAGTAATCTAAAAAATCAAAATGGTCTTAGTAAAAAAGTTAAGGTATAAAAAAAATTATGTCTATGCATTAAAAAATGTATATTGCTTTTAGTTCCTCATTGTTGATGCACTTTTCTAAGGCATATGGCTATGCTTGAGCCACTTCCATTCCCTATGGCATATAGCTATGAACCAGAAGCCAGATTAACATGAAAACTTCTAGTTTAAATTGTAAATAAAGAGATTAAAAACTGAAAGCAAAGAGCACGGCTGCTACTACATGAAAAGATACAATTCAAACCAACAAGTCCAGCCCCTAAGAGAACAAATTTAAATTGGTTAAATGTGCCAAGTTTTTACCCATCCAAATAACTACCCAAGATCACGGAATGGACAGCTTTTATACAGGACCCAAGAGAATGATGTAAACTGATAAATCATTTCATTTCTTGCTCACCAAAGAAAAAAAACGAGACTAAGGTGGACATCAACTAACATGATTTGTCTAGAATGCTGTTACAAGATTTTTTAAAAATCCTATACTAGTAAATTATACCTCAACTTAAAAAATATCATTGATTCTACACTTTGGATAGATGGTATGGTATATGAATATATCTCAAAAAACCTGCTTAATAAATTAAAAAAAAATTATTCCAAGGCTCACAAATCATTAAATCTAAGTTTAACACTGGAGTTAAAATTCAAGCACCAATTGTGTTTTTTTGCAGGGGGTCCCACTAGACCCCAAACTCTGCTTTTTCCAGCTAGAAATCTAAAGTTGCTTTTTAGCTAAGAGCATATCATAATTTACTTGGGAAAATATTTTCCAGCTAAAAGATAAGGGAAGGAAAATTATTATTTTCCATTTCTATGATTCAGGAGAAGCCTAGGTCCTCACTACTGTTGATTATACTTAGCAGTGTCTCTCAGGGCTTCCATCTGCCTTCCATGAGATGCCACATAGCATGGTGATGAGCAAACAGTTTGACAGTCAAGCTCTCGGGCTCAACTCCTTCTCTGCCTCTTACTAGCTGTGTATCCTTGGCCAAGTGACTTGGTCTTTCTGTGTTCCAATTTTTCCATCTATAGAGTGAAAATATCCCTACTAAACCAGGGAAGAGAAAATGTACAAGCACACTAGAAGTTTCTCTTTACATAACTAAACTGGCAAAGCAGTTCACATCCTTTCACTTCAGAATATCTAGAAAAAAGGAGGCATGTATTACCATCATTTTACAGGCAATTATGATTTACTTGTGGCATAGTTTAATAGTTTAACATAAATCAAACCCTCACATCTTATTTCCCAGGACTTGCCAATGTTATTCCATTTAGGAGATAAAGGTAACTTTTGGAAATTAATTATAATAATTTTAAATCGTTCAAAATTTAAACAAATTCCCCCCAAATGAAAGTTCAAGTTCTAAGAAAAAGAATTCTAACATTATTTAAGTGTTTTAGAAGAGTCACAGGAAATCTTGGTTTTCTTACCTAAGCTAGAGTCAATAGCCCTATCTTAG
Source organism: Cabassous unicinctus (assembly GCA_029593785.1). Taxonomy (NCBI): domain Eukaryota; kingdom Metazoa; phylum Chordata; class Mammalia; order Cingulata; family Chlamyphoridae; genus Cabassous; species Cabassous unicinctus. Next base: position 12,124 of record JAQZBX010051511.1, on the reverse strand, counting down.
AAGTAAAAGATACATTCTCATTAACATGTCATTAGTAAAATATTCTATTATATAAATTATGAAATAAATCAATAATCCATTAATAAGGAATTGTTTTATTATTTTTCCTTTGATACTCAATTGTCAAAAAGAAGCCGAATGCCTCTAAATTTGATGTTTCTGTGCCTAAAACACAATGGTCTCTTCCAGGAGTGGCAACTCAATTATTCAAGACTTAACTTTCCACTTTAAAGATTTTCCCCTGCCTCTTGCTTCTCTGACTTGCCCTTCTTTCAATGGTCCTCATGACTTGTTAATACCACTACTAGGCAAGCAAAGCCTAGTGCCAGAGGCCACTTATTCAGAGCGCCAGTAAATGTTTGGTAGGCAAGGCTGAAACTAAGGATTATGACACACTGTTAGGTGATTCACCAGTTAGTTCAGATTACCATGATAGATAAAAATTACCTGTTTCGACCTTAAATTCTAATGAAGAGAATCTCATCAATCCTTCAAACTAATGATTACCGAGTAGTTCAAAGGCTCAATTACTTTGGACAATAACAAGATAACATGAGTTAAGAGACTGAATAACAGTAACTTGTTTGCTTCTGTGATACTAATGCATAGATTTTAACAAGAGTGAAGGTCATTTTCTACAAATAGCACTTAAAAACAACAAAACAAAACAATCTAACACTATGAAGTTTTGCTTACTCAAAGGAAGAGATCAGAAGCATCTAACTTTAAGGTAAAGCATATTTTTTTAAAAAGATTACAATTTGTATTCCTGTTCGCAGGCATCAAACTGTAGATATAGGAACCTCTGAATTAATGGAGCATTATACAGCAGGATTACAAGAAATATTGAAGCCGATAGTAATCGCTGCAAACTCCTTTTTTTAATTTTCACTGCAAACTCTTTCTAATGGATTGTCTTTAATTTGAAATAACAGAAACTCAATTACTGTTACACAGCTTTATCATTAAATGTTCACAGTAGCCTCTATAATCTTTTTCTTTCATTCCTGAGTATTCTCCAATTATCACATTTTAAAAAGCTCAATTACTTTGCGGTTAATCAGAAAAAAGAAAAATGGGAGGATAGCAAGATCTTAAAAAGGGGGAAAATGCAATAAAACCTCAAGTTTCCACAGAGAATCACAGAATTCTAATCTGCAACTGGTCCTTAATTGTTCCTGAATAAGGATTACATGAGAATTACTAATTTGCCCTCTTGGGGGAGTTATTTTGGATTTCTGGTAAAGAAAGACTGGATATAGGTCAAATCCTATTATTAGAAGCTAATTAAAGTACAAATTATTTTAGCTGTGTAAAAATTGTGATACATGGATTTTGCTCTAAATTATGAGGCTGGAGCTTAGAAATCTTTGTCACTGAGGCACTTCTCTTTTAGGGTGACAACTGTTATGAGAGGATCGGCCCTTCACTGTTAAGGGTCAAAATCTTTAGATGCATAATTTAATAGTAGCTGTCTTAGCTTGCCAGAGGGCTGCCAATGCAAAGTACAAGAAATGGGTTGGCTTTTATTATGGGAATTTTATTTAAGGTAAAAGCTTACAGTTCTGAGGCCATGAATTGTTCAAATCAAGGCACCATCAAAGATGCTTTCTCACCAAAGTCAGCTACTGGTGATCCTAGCATCCTGCCATGAGGCAGAGCTCTTGCGAGAGCAAGATGGCTGCCATTCTCTTCTGAGGTCCCTGCCTTCCCCTCCAGAATCTACCAGAGCTCAGCTATGGGCTATCAGGCATATGGCTCGTCTCTTTAGCCTTGAGATGCTCCATGGGCCCAGGCTCTTGGGGGCTTCGTGCTTAAGCTTTGGCTGCTAGCAATCCTTGAATCCTCTCTCAAATGGCAAAGTAAAAACGGTCAGAGCACCCTCTTCTGTGGGTGTCTCTTCCTCTGTGTTTCTGTTTATACAAGGCCCAGCAAGAGGGTGGATAGAAATCCAACCTGTGCCACGCCTCACTGATATAGGGCCCCACACTCACAGGAATGGATTAATTAAAAAACATAATCTCTCTTTTAGGGATTCACCAAATTCAAACTGTCGCAGTGGCATACTTTGATTGTGGCTTCCTTTCTCTACTATATAACAGCCTTTCGATTACACAGAAAAGCTATTACATATGCATAATGAAACACTCTTTCAGGAAACCAAAAACTGTAGAAATTTTCTTGAACTCTTTCCCCTTAAGACCCCACGAGGGAGCTCTTTTTATAACATAATGAAAAAGTAAAACACTCAAAATAGGATTGTACATACATATAAATTATATATTCTGCATGATTAAAGTTCTGAATTGAAGCAACAAAATATGCCGGTTGTAGCAGTTTGGTATTGTTTATGAATTCCAAAAATAGATACTGGATTATGTTTGTGAACTGGTCTGTTCCTCTGGGCATATTACATTGTATTAAATTCAGAGGTTTCACTTTTACTTGATTAAATTATGATCAAGGCTTTGATTCGGCCACGTCAGTAGGGCCTTGAGTCCCCGCATCCTTGTTGGGCAGGGACTCACAGAGAAAACGACATGGCAAAGGAGAGTTGGAGTTTTTGATGCTAGAGCCTCAGGAAGTAAATACACAAGAAAAAAACAGGAACAGAGATGGCCCCATAGACATAGCAGAAGCCCTGGGGAGAGATGAGCCTAATGGCCTACAGCTGCAGCTGAACCCAGAGAGAAATGAGCCCCAGGGAGAGAGACAAGCCTTATACCAGCCTATAGCTGAGATGGGAACAAGCTGGGACCACAGAGCCTTAAGAGGAAGAAGGAAGGCTGAACCCTTGCAGACGTCGGCAGCCATCTTGCTCCACCATGTGGCAACAGACTTTGGTGAGAGAAGTAACTTATGCTTTATGGCCTGGTGACTGTAAGCTTCTACCCCAAATAAATACCCTTTATAAAAGCCAACAGAGGGAAGTGGGAGTGGCTCAGTCTATAGAGCCCCCGTTTACCATATGGGAGGCCCCAGGTTCGCTTCCCGGGGCCTCCTTGTGAGGGCAGGCCGGCCCGTGCGGCGCGAGGGGCTGATGCAGCGGGACCTCACAGCAAGGGGAAGATAAGCAGACACGGAGAAGACACGCAGCGAATGGACACAGCAAGCACAAGCAGCAAGGGGGGGATAAATAAATAAATAAATAAATCTCTTTTTTAAAAAAATAAATAAATAAAAGCCAACAGAGTTCTGGTACTTTGCATCAGCACCCCTTTGGCTGACTAATACATTGGTCTTCATGACAATGATTTATAAACTAGAAAATAAGTTGGTTTCTGAAATAGGGGGTTCAAGAATGTTTTCTTCAAAGGCCTATGATGCTTCTAACAAATACAAATTTTGGTGTGTGTGTGTGTGTGTGTGTGTGCCATTTTGGTGGCAAGAGGGTTCATAGCTTCCTCTATGGGGCCATGAATCAAAAACAAAACAAAAGGTTAAACATCATTGCAACCAAATAAGATTATTTTTATTTATTCTTTGAATAAATAAATTTCTTTTAATTGCTTGGCAGAAACTTGATTATTTAGCTCAGGCAACGAACAAAATAAGAGTCTAATCGACCACACATCCTACCTCTGTGTCCCAGGAATCCTGAAAGACAGGGTTTCTACTACTCCTTTTGGTCTGGGGGGGGAGATGGTTGTCTTCTTCATTGCCATTCCTTCTCCTTTTCCTAAAATTAAATCACAAGGAAGAAAAGAAAAAAAATCCAATGATTAATGTTTCAAACACTTAAACTGTGAGCAAATGGCAATATATAAATCTGCACTTTCGCCTGAGAAAACATAATTCACAAGTTCGAAGTGTACCGTCATTAGGCACACAGAGCAAAATTAGAAAGTAGCGGCAGTGAGTAAGGTCATGCTTGTAAAACTAATTTCTAAAAAGAATCCTGACAATTTTAAATTCCTACTGGGAATAAAATAAAAACAGGAAGTGACTAATGACTAAACTTTCAAACTCTACCTTCTCTGAAATTACAATTCCATGTTACCTAATTTTATTCTCTTCTATATAATAATATTTAAGGCAGTGTTTATTTACCCTTAAAATAGTTAAAAACATGGTGCTACAGAGTAATATTAGATATTAGTGATAGCCTCTAATCTCTGGTTTTCTTTCATGCCTGATTATTCCACAATTATCACATTAAACAAAAGCTCTACACCCTCCAAAGTATCAAGTAAATTTTCTGGACAATAACTGGAAAGGCTGTTCTTGGGCATATTAACCCAAATCTACTTGCTACATTAGCTAATATTATGATATAAGTTACTTCACTAGACTATTACTTTGAGATCATAGCATAAGCTACTTAAAATTTCCAGGTTTAAAGAAAAATCACATTTTCAGTCAAATATTCTCAGATGTGCAAGAGACAAAAATATGCGTGTACTCTACGCAAGAATCAAGTGCTCAGGGGGGTAGAAGATGGGGAGTTAGTGCTTAATTTGTACAGAATTTCTATTTGGGTTGATTGCGAAGTTTTGGAAATGGATGGTGATGATGGGGACACAGCAGTGTGAGTATAATTAACAGCACTGAACTATATGTGTGACTGTGGTTGAGAGGGGAATTTTGGGTCATATATATGTTACTAGAATAAAAACCTAAAGATAAAACATAGGACTGCACAACACAGTGGACCTTATTGTAAGCAATGAACTATAATTAATAGTGCAATTATGAAAACTTTCCTTTCATGAATTGTAACAGATGTACCACACTAATGCAAGGTGTTAATAATGGGGTGGGATACTGAAAAAAAAAAATACCCTAATGTAAACTATGGGCTATAGTTAATAGTACAATTATAATATCCTTTCATCAATTGTAAAAAAGATACCACACTAATGTAAAGTGTTAATAATGGGGGAGGGGAGAGGGGCCACATAGGAATGCTATATTTTTTCCATGATTTTTCCGTAAATCTACAGATTCTCTTAAAAATTGAAAAAAATTTGAAAAAAAAAATCAAGTGCTGTCAGGACTTCTACAGTCCTAACTTCTACAGTTAAAAAATAGAAATAAATTAAAGGAGGCATAATTCTAAGCCAAATTGTCTAGAGCTGCAATGTCCAATATGATAGCCACTAGACACATATGGTTATTTAAATGTAAATTAATTGAAATAAAAACTTTAAATTCAGTTCCGTAGTTACACTAGCCACATTTCATCCCTCAATGGCCACATGTGGCTAGCTGTACAGACAGCGCAGATATAGAGCTACTGGGCAGTGCTGGCTGAAGAATCCATTTGTATAAAGCAGCATAATCTACTATAATGAAAACTCTAAAAGGTTCAAATGTCTATAGTTAGGAGATAGAAGTCTAGAGCAGGAAAGCAGAAGGGAAAACAGCTTTTTGGCAGGTATTTAACTTGGAGCATAGAGACTCTTCTCTAGCTACATCTTTTCTAGGTAAGCAGGGTGGCCCACTGTCAGGCCCTTAATCCTAAAGATTCGAGTTGAGGTCTGGATATTGGGGAATCTTAATGAAATTAATGAAAGGCCTTGGCGCCCTGAGCTTAATTCCCTGTATTGTGCAACATTCTGAATAAGTCTAATTTTATTAATGAGTTATGGATCCCAGTTTAGGCTTGGACTGATAAAAATACCGGGTGTGTGGTTCAGATAAAGCTTTAGGCAACCTGCAGTGGGCTGCATCATTTATCTCATTCTAAGATTCAGTTGTTCGTAAAATAAGATCGTTTCTGCTCCCTACCTTTTCTCCCAGGAGAGCAGATCTTACCTGTATATTATTTTGAAGTCCTTAGAGGTTAAAAACTAAATGAAAACCAGGTTTTAGTAATCTTTAAATGGATATGCACAAATTTGAATCAAGCCTTACTTTCAAACCTAATATGATCAGAGAATTTGAGAGGGCTTGTACTCCAGTAAGAAAGCAGGGTCTGACAGGCGGCCGTTAAACACCCAAAGAGAAACTCAGTAAATGGCAGTATATTGGTCCCCAACTCTTATTTCACCAGGATGCTGACAGCTAGCTGACTGTGCTTTATGCTGCTGAGTAATTTTAGCCAAACTTATAGGTCTGACAATTTAACCAAAAATGCCAATTTCTTCATTTATAATGGGAGATTTTATCTTTCTAGTAACCACAATATGAATGTCAAGGAAGTTACAGAGTGAAAAAATATAAGAACAAAGGGGAGAACTCTAGGAAAGTCACATGAAATATCCCCGTCTCATAGTTAGAGTTCATCTCTCAAGGTCCAAAAACTATCTTTCACCTCTGGGTGGCCCTCTCCTTTGGATGGCACTAGATTAAGAATGAGTCCTACCTGCTTGTTCTTCATCCTTCTTTTTTTTTTTTTTTTAAGGCTTGTTGAAAATTCTCTCCTTGAAATATTCTTTCAAAAATATTTTAATAATTGGCACGATTACAGCTGCAGCCTCAATGCCATCAGTACAATCAATCAGATTATAGCTTTTGACATTAACACCACAGATCAAGCTATAATTTCAGCAGACACCCCATAATTGATTAGACATTCTCCCCTAATCATCAAGTATTGTTTAGCATCTGTTACTTCTAAGGATGGCTGATTCCATCACTTCTCATAATTTCATTTCTCTCCAATCTTCCTGTCATCTCCTAGAGACTGAGATAGAAAAAATCTTGAGTGTATGTAAACCAATGGTTTTCAAACCTTTTGTAAAGTAACAAAACACCTTCTTCTTACACACACACACACACACACACACACACACAGAAGACCTCAAAATATATACAAAATTAAAAAGTTAAAGAAGGGAAGTAGGGGCTCCCTTGCCACACACTCAACCCTCTATGGCCATGCCAGTATACTGTGGAGCAATTTTGAAAATCACCATCTTAGAGCAACTCTTCATCTTAAAATTGAGGAAACAGATCCAGTGACTTGGAGATAGTAAGATAGTAGAGCTGTCAGAAATAGCCCATCATACTTCATGAACCTCTAGCTGAAGAGAAAAGTAAGTAAGAAGAACCTGTCCAAATCAAACAACTTCCTTTACAGTAAAGACATTACCAGTATAAACATGTTGAGATCATCTGCTTACTAGATAAAAGGTATCTGCTACCAGTATAAACACATTATGTTTGTATAGTACTGGACAAAAGAAATGTTTTTGTGTAGGAAATATTCAGATATTTTCAGGTATGTGAGACACCCCCAGAGCACCACCAGAAGAATAAACTGGACTTGAAAACAAAAAGTAACATGGGAGTCAGAGTAGTTTTACTGCACCTAAAGATCTTGTTCCTAATTCCAAAAGCATATCAGAAACTGAACCCCTAATTTCAGATTTAGCCCACTCTTCTTGTCTATACAAGTAGAGACTTTAGGCCTCACTGGCTACATGACCCAAATCAATAATCCAAAGCAGCATTATGGGGGGAACCTAGGTTTTCACTGTCAAACCAAATAACCTCAGAAAACCTTCCAGAATTAACTATGTTCCACAGCAGGGTCCTTGTGGAAAAACTGCCAATACACTTGGAGTCAATGAAAATATGGAATAATAAAAGATTCAGCATAATTTACCATGACAATCCTATGATCCAATTTAAGCTTCATTGAGTCTATCAGGAAATAAAGAAATGAGCAGCAAGCCTGCAAAGATCGAGGTAAATCAATTTTCTAAATCTGTTTCCTCATCAGAAAAATGAAAGAGTTGGACTTGGTGATCTACAGGTGTTCACTTCAAATTTCATAAGGGGTTTTCCTAATTTCAAATGAAGCTGACCCTCTTCATTCTGAGATACTCAATACAACACTCTCCTCCCCACCTTGAAGAGGAAAATAAGAGGGAAAAAAATAGAAAATAGAAAATAAAAGAAGGAAAGAAATCCCAGCTTGCTGCAGACTCCACTCAGTACATGTCAAGTATAAAAGTCTTAGGTTTAGAGCCCGGTGCTGAGGCCAGCCTCCGTGGAAGGGTACTGTATCCCGATTTTATTCTACCTCCCGCCTTCGGAGTCAAACGGCTCCGCATCCAAACAGTTTAGAATCCTGCCTGTTTAATGCTTCAGCCAAGAGAGAGTCCACAACCCACTTTGGTCAGATTTGCCCCTCTATGTCCACAACCTTTCAGGGGGTCAGTCCTTCAACCTAACCTAATCCTTGCCAGCTGCACGGTTAAGCCCAATCCTTTCTGACTGGGGAGACGGCAGGTCCCCGCCCCGTTCCCACACAGACGCCCAAAGGGCTCCCTCTTAGAGATCAGACATTCCTCCCATCCCCCCACCATCCTAAATTTAGGACAAGGAATCTTTAGGGCCACCGTCTCTCTTCCGAGACTGACCAGACTTAATTCCAACTGGGAAAAGATATGGGGGTAAAAAGATGGAGTGGGGAGACCTGGATCCCGGACAGTCACCCCTCCAGCTGCCGACAGGGGTCAAGTATCCGATCACTCCCGCATCCCTCTCCCCTCCTCCCCCGGACTCCAGAGCACCCCAGATGGAGACCCGCAGGGTCCACGCTTGCTCGGGCCACCGCTTCGCGCGCCCCCATCCCCCTAGATCACCAGGTGAGGGGCTGGTAAAGAAGTGGGGACCCTTCTCTCTCACCTGGGGCGGAGGCGCTCGCTCATGGCAGCTGGTGGAGGAGAGCGACGGGGCGCCGCTCTGCGAGAGGAGGGAACGGAGGGGGTTGTATCTCGGCGGCCGCCACGCCCACCCCCTCGGGCCTTGCCTCTAGCCGCCGCTCGGGTGGACGCTGCCGGCGGTGAGTACCCCGGGGTCGGAACCGTACCACCGCTACTTCCGGCGTCTCCTCCGCGCCCCCCCATGTCGTAGTCGCCGTGGTACCGCCCCCTCGCGGCTGCGCAGTGGCGCGACGCAGGCCGCGCCGACCGGTAACCCCGCCCACGGGAAGAGGCGGGCTCGGAGGGGGAGGAGCGACCAGGACCTTCCGGGAGAGGGGACCTCGTTGGAGCTGGCTGGGGCTTTCGCCTGCTTATAGCAGCGGGGCAGTATAAAAGTCAAGCAATCCAGGTTTTAAATTAAACTAAATTATGTGGTAATCACATGACGCAACTATTTGCGTTAGACCTCTGTGAGGTGATAATTTTTTAAATTGCTGAACGGCATCAGGCAGTTGTGGAGGCGGTTCCGGGCCTGGGGGTTGGAAATCGCTCGAAGGGCTGCCGTGAGGGGTTTTTTCCGGGGGCTTCCAGGACTTTTAGGGTTTGAGGGTTAGGATGCCGCTGTGGGGTGAGTCACAGACGACAGGACGGTTTCCTGTGGCTCACGTCCCCGACCTGGGGTAGAGGAGACAGTCCTGGCGGCGAGAAGGGAGCAGATCCGGTGCCGCGGTCTTCCCGGAGCTGCGGGCAAGGAGACCCTCGGCCTCCCAGCCGGCCCCGACCCTTCGGGGAATCCGGCCCCAGACTCAGGATGTGCCCGGCGATGTCCGCCTCTCCACTGGAAGAAGCAGGGCAGCTTTCAGAAACAGTGAGGGACCGAGGAGGGCAGGCAAGTTTATGTGGCTGGTTGGAGGGGAAATCTGCTCTGGAGTCAAGGAGGCGGTGGTTAAGATTAGCATAAATAGTGTGATTGGCCGGCGAAGTCTTAACTCCCTGTTTTCCGGGCTATCAAAGGGGAATTGCCCTGCAGATAACCCAGTTATTTGTATTTAGCTCAGTACTATACCATATTTATTCACTGCGTGCGCGGGTATGCTTTCGGGTTACTTTCCTGATTGTGTCTTACACAGGCTATCGTTGAAATAGGGTTTTCTGCCAAACTCTAGGCGGTGATCGTGAAGCATGGGGATACAAAAGAAACAACCGCAAAATTAGCATCCTCCTAGAAGAGCTCGGGTAAGAAAGCAGTTAGGCACCCACATTAAGAAGTTACTTTGTTAGTCTACAGAGATCTTGCCAGTGGGTTTCCTGGTGAGGTGGAGTACTGTAGTGGCAGGAACGTGTAACAGGTTATCAGACCCCTTTTTTCTAAAATTACCAGGCAAAGGCCCGCGGACCCGTTTCAGGTATGGGTATTTTTGCAAATAAAAGGTCCGCAACGTTTACCGTGTTGTCTCAGGCGTTCCTCCAGAACCAGTAAGAATAATTCTGTAAAGTCTGTTGGCAGAAAACGTAGTTTTACTTTTCCTGACTTCATGTAGGACACAGTGGGTTGACTGTTTTGGTAAATGGGTTGGCCAAGATTGTATCTGTTTATTTTGTGAGTGATTTTAGTCTCACTTTCCAACTTGTTTAGAAGTCAGAAGATATTTATAGCACCCTGGAAAGATAATACTTGTGTTTGCCTCTAGAGAAAAAATTCATTCAACAAATATATGCCAGACTAGGTTTTGAGAATACAGCTGTGCTCAGGATAGGTATGTTCCCTGCCCTCTAGGACTTTATAAAATAAAGAATATGAAATGTAAAAATAAAATAACTTTCAGCTGAGCTTTGGAATTAACATTTCCTGACTCTAGAGAAAAATGAAAAGGTACAAATGATATGTGGTATAAGCTTTTTGAAAAATTTTTTGTAGTAAATATTTAACAAAGATATCGAACTAATTTGCCAATAATCTAGTATTCTAGAGCTACACAGAACATGCCCCCGTGTATGTTTATTTATACATTATACATAGATTTTGTGTGTGCATTACCAACATGTTAACTATTAGAGCTTTATTACTCATTTTTAGAAAATAAATATAAATGGAAGTTCTAATGTTTTCCTCCTCGATCTTCCACATACCACTTGGGAAGCCACTGCTCTAATGAGTAGCCTTCTAATCCTGGCCTGAATATTTTATTCTTCACCATTTTGTCCTTGAAAGATGTATTTAAGGTTTTTACCAATTTCTTCATACTGATTTCATATCCAGTTGAATTGCTGTAATCTTAAATAGCAAACATTTTATTCAGACTGGTATTTTGAACATCATTTTCTCCAACTAACCATTGATTTATCATATATAAGTCTTTTAGCCTTGCTCACCTCCTTGGTAAGGGATGTTGAAAAACCTCTTTGGCTTTGATTCCTAGAAGATTTTAAGAAATGTAAAGTACCAAGCATAAATAGGGTTCATCTCAAAATCAAACTATGTCTTCTATTTTCTACCTCTGTAAGAAAAAAAATGAATCAAATTAATTTTTAAAAAATTTCCTTCAACTTAGGCTGTTGAATTTAAAAGGTACAATACACAAATAAAATATTATATTTACTTTATAAATTATGTGTTCTTTATAATTTCATTTACCTTTTTCAGGAAAAGAATGAGTAATAGTCCACCCAGAATGGAAGTGTGTCCCTATTGTAAGAAGTCATTTAAACGATTAAAATCCCACTTACCATACTGTAAGATGATAGAACCAAACATACCTGGTGCTTATAAAGTTTGTCAGTCCAAGCCAGCTACGCTCCCTCGTGCTAAAAAAATGAAGGGACCAATCAAAGACTTAATTAAAGCTAAAGAAACAGATTTACAGGCAAAAAGTGAGGGAAGAAATACTAACTTGGTATGGAACAAACCAGAAGGGACAGTTAAGTCCTTTCCATCACTAGCTATTGGTTTGGAAAGAGCAAGTAATTCAAAGGCAGATAAAGATATCAAGAATCAAGTTCAACTCGCTCCCAAAATTTTAAAAACTACTGAACCAAAGATTATTTTCCAGGGCGAGATGAAGGCTCAGTTTTATACATCAGAAAACACCTCTCCGGAAAGAGAATTTGCCAAAGATGTGCCTAAGTCACGGGAAAGTAGAAGTAATCTTTCAGAATCTGAAGCAGCCTTACTGGTTGGCCCAATGGAACCTTCTTCAGCAAATCAAGATAGAAAATATTCTCCAGACTTACCTAGTGAGGTACAAACCACGTGTGCTTATCTGAAATTGGACAAAATTGATCTCCCACAGCAGGAGCTTCAGGTAAAATGCTTAGATGTGCCTGTTAGTGATTGTCATGGTTCTCCCATGAATCTCAGTGATGGGGTTAAAGCACTAAGAACATCATCGTCAAGCAGTGAAAGGGCTTCTAAAGCCGGGGACCACCTCTCAGAAGCCTCCACTGGTATAAGAAACTCCGAGACTCAGAAAAAGAACACAAAATCACGAATTTTAGGCCAGAGAGTAAGCCCATTAGGTAAAATCCAA